>JAJGOT010000894.1:0-163964 GCA_022457155.1 Cladopsammia gracilis
GGCGGACCTCTGGATCCAGGGTGATCGGTCATATGAAAATTCTCGCAAAAATGTTCGATTCCCTCCAAATTTTGAACAAAGCGTGACAGCATTATAAGCCAATCACTGAGCGAGTTTGAGCTGGACAGCTCGCAATTTGACTACATGAAGTGTTTTCAAAAGCCCTGGAAACACAATATTCAAGATGCCTTCCGCCGCGAAGAGATCCAGAAGTCCGAGTTTGAGTCCAGAGGAAGTTTTGAAACGGATATTTACAGAAGGAAGTGACAATGAAGGAATGTCTAGTGGTGAAGAGTCAGAAATTGATCGGCAACTAGCGCATTCGAGCGAAGAATCAAGGTAAGAAACTTATAAGAGTTGAGTCGAGTTTAGCACGTGGTCGAATATACTCTTGTCCCAAGTGGTTTGAAAGGCAATAAAATGATATTAAGATGTGCGATTTACATTTGAAACCTTGCTTATTTCTTGGAGTTCATGTCTCGATTTACTTTTGGAAAGATATCTGGGCTAAACTGTAGAATACCCCTCCACTTATTTGCATCTCATTGAATAAGAATGGTTTCTCGATCTTTTGAGATTTTGTTATTTGACTTTTGAGTTTTTACACATAAAATATGTCACCTTGTTTTACATTTTACATTGATTAAGTCGTAAAAAAATTATATTTGAATAATTCTACACACGTTTGTTTACATCTAGAAATCATTTATACTGCAGCCTGAAGGTGCAATATATACCTGTCTACAATGTAGCTTTTGTGTTAGGCTTCACAAATGTTGAGCTTAGAAAATTTGGGTTTTTCAAGTATGCCATCAGTGAGTTTTCTCAAAGCTAGATTGCTTAATGCCATGACATCATTTTCTCACTTGAATTTTCAAGTGAAAGCTCATAATATCACTCCCATCACTTCAATAACAAAATAAAAACTCAAAAACACGCTGTACTGAGTTTTTCGGATGGTGATTTGGAGAGCTTGACTGTGTTGATTGCCAATATGAAGTCATTGCAATTTGTAGCTAGGCTGCAGGAACATGGGGGTTTAATGGCAGTCAAAAATTATTGATAATTAGAGCACTAAAAACTTACTTTCCTTTAGTGTATGAAAGTACAACTACATGTATTATTATTTTTTTATGGCAGTTACCCTTGATTATAAGGCACTGGTCATGCTCATGATGCAAAAGGAAGATAATAGCAATGCCAATGAATATGTAGATGGTCTTTGCAAAGGGGGTTGGACACAGAATGTTGTGTGTTCTGCAAAGTTATAAGGGTAGGTTATCATTGTACATGTGTAGTTAGCATACGATGAATGTCTACATTATCACACCAAATGTACACATGTCATTTTATGCTGTCAATTGCTGTATATTTACATGTAAAATTCAGTTTTTTGCACTGAAAACATGTATATGTAGACTGGCAGACACTTAAAGTGCCACTGCGATCAAATTTTTGATTTTCATTATTTACATCTTCATGTACAATTAGACTTTCTTACTCATCTTGCCAAATTTCAATCCATTGCGAACTCAGAAGTCATTTTATTTTAACATTTATTAAAGAGAATTTATGGCCGCCATTAATCAACCTTGTTCCAAGGATTGGTTGCAAATGGGATAAAGTGATGTCAAAGGCTCAAACATACCTCACAGGTTGAACTTATAATAACAATAAGTATTGAAAATCATGCGAAAAGCAACAAAAACATTGGACTTGTTCTTCGTGCAATTTTCTATGCTGTTTGTTATTATAATTTCAACCTGTGAGGTATGTTTGAGCCTTTGACCTCACTTTATCCCATTCGCAACCAAGCCTTGGAACAAGGTTGATTAATGGTGGCCGTAAATTCTCTTTAATAAATGTTAAAATAAAATGACTTCTGATGTTCGTAATACAGTGTAGATTGAAATTTGGCAAGATGAGTAAGAAAGTCTAATTGTACACAAAAGATGTAAAAAAATGGAAATCAAAAAGTTATTTCATCGCAGTGGCACTTTAAGTATTATTAATAAATACATGTAACTGTCAATTTTCTCAAATTTATTGAACCCTTTATTCTTGTAACAGTAACCATTAACATGTACTTATTATTATAGGGATGTGCATGTCCAGGGGTTCCACATGGGGAAGCCTGTGCTGAATGCTTTTTAAGAGCAAGGCAAATATCAGCAGGTAAGTGAATACTTCATAAACCACTGTAACTTGTTTATTTACTGTAGTGGTAAAAAGATTAAGCTTGATAATGTTTATGTTTATTTATGAAATAAAAATTTCACATAATTAACAATTATTATATACATACTGAGATTTACACACCAGAAAACTATGAGTTAAAAATCGTCCCTTCACATATGACAAGCCATCCTATTGGTCATACGATTTTCCTCACTAGTGAAGAATATCGTATGACCAATGAGAATCTTGATACAACATTTTTCACTAGTGACAAAAATCGTACATGGAAATTCCCGCCATTCAGTGTGCCCTTGCCCTCCTCGGCATTTCTGTTAGTTGAAAAATGGCTTCGAGTCGTTTTGAAGATCTCGCTTTGTCCGTAGAGGAATTTATAGACAAACAAGAAAATGAAAACAAATGAGAACATTCAGCCGAGTCGACATCCCATCTATGACAACAACCGACTGCTACACAAAAAAAAGTCGAGAGTTCTCTAGCTCAGCTTCATGAAAACAAACAAACAAGCAGGCCAGCAACCACTGTCATTATTCACGGGTGCTGTTATCAGCGGAGGACAAATAACTGTTTCAGTGAACACTTTGAATCAATCTCCAACTCTAACAGTTCGAGAAAGCTCCTTTACAAAAAGATACAAACGAATTAGACCATTGGATTCCGATTCAGGGTAAGTAAGTAAGCTTACATGGATTTCGTAAACTATAAATTGTTTACATTTAGCAGGCCTGCTTTTATATAAAAAAAATAAAGTGTTTCTCCAACTTTGACTCATTGTTCAATTATGTTAGAATTTTCAGTCATGTTTCTTTGAAGTTGTGACTAATTATTTATAGTCTTGTTATAGTTTTGGAAAAAATTATTGTCGTAGTTATTTTTGTTAGATGTGTGAATTCGGTGAATTTTTCCACATGAAAGTTGAGTCTGACAATAAACCAAGAACCCTTCTACTAAAGTGTTGATAATTTAATCGTTTCATCTTGTTTTTCTGTTGTGTAAATCTCAGTATGCATATAATAAACAAATTGAAGGTGTGAGTGGAATAAAGCCCTAAGTGACTTCTGATCAACTGTTAGATTCTCCTTCGAGTTTGTCTTGTATATGCTCATGTAACAAAAGGAGAATTTTGTTTCAGATCAGGGGTCACTTAGGGCCTTACTTCAGTTTGGGATAAGGCCCTTAGTGACTCCTGATATATAGCCAAATTCTCCTTTTGTTACATGAGCATATACAAGACAGACTGGAAGGAGAATCTAGCAGTTGATCAGAATTCACTTAGGGCTTTATTCCACTCACCCCTTCAATTACTTCACAGTTCGTTCGCTTGTACTATTTTTATTCACGAGTTGGGAAGAACTCACTCGCTTGCAAAGCCTAGCTCATTCGTTTATGATTCTTCCTAACTCGTGAATAAAAATCATACGCGCTCACCAAATAAATATCTCAGTGCTCTGCTTATGGGCCTTGGTTTTGGTCTAAAACATAAATGTGTATATGTAACTGTTATATACACAGTTATATAACCCTTAATAACCCTACATTTGACTGAAATCTTAATAGCAGAACTAAGAAAATCTTTATGGTTTTCAGGGTCAACAGAAGATAGGTTTCTGGATAACATTGGAGAGATTGTGACTCAATCACTGCCAGTGGATAAATTGCAAAACTTCGTTAAAGACAAAGATGTTACTGAAACATACTTGTTGCATCAGGTTACATTCTGTAAGGAAATGGTTCAGGTGCACTCACAAATACTTCCAAGGAGCAGTGGAAAAGAGTTATAGTGCCTTAGTACATGTATGATAGGGAAAGTAAAAACAATATTTGTCAAATGTAACTAATGGCAGTGATGCCTTCCCAGCATAGTTTTCAAATAATTATTAATGTTAATTTCACACACCTTACAGTGTGAGTGTACATGTACATGTATATTATCTTGAGCTGCAATTACAAATCTAGGCAAAATATAGGAGTCCTGGCATCGCTGTATGCCTGAGCGCTTCTGGGATATATAACATGATTATTATTTTGAGCCGCATTTGAAAATCTAGGCAAATGTTGTATATCCTTTCTGGTCCATCCAGGTAGGAGTCCTGTCATCGCTGTATGCCTGAGTGCTTCTGGGATATATAACATGATTAATATTTTGAGCCGCATTTGAAAATCTAGGCAAATGTTGTATATCCTTTCTGGTTCATCCAGGTAGGTGTCCTGTCATCGCTGTATGCCTGAGCACTTCTGGGATATACAACATGATTATTATTTTGAGCCGCATTTGAAAATCTAGGCAAATGTTGTATATCCTTTCTGGTCCATCCAGGTAGGAGTCCTGTCATCGCTGTATGCCTGAGCACTTCTGGGATATATAACATGATTAATATTTTGAGCCGCATTTGAAAATCTAGGCAAATGTTGTATATCCTTTCTGGTCCATCCAGGTAGGAGTCCTGTCATCGCTGTATGCCTGAGCACTTCTGGGATATATAACATGATTAATATTTTGAGCCGCATTTGAAAATCTAGGCAAATGTTGTATATCCTTTCTGGTTCATCCAGGTAGGTGTCCTGTCATCGCTGTATGCCTGAGCACTTCTGGGATATACAACATGATTATTATTTTGAGCCGCATTTGAAAATCTAGGCAAATGTTGTATATCCTTTCTGGTCCATCCAGGTAGGAGTCCTGTCATCGCTGTATGCCTGAGCACTTCTGGGATATATAACATGATTAATATTTTGAGCCGCATTTGAAAATCTAGGCAAATGTTGTATATCCTTTCTGGTCCATCCAGGTAGGAGTCCTGTCATCGCTGTATGCCTGAGCACTTCTGGGATATATAACATGATTAATATTTTGAGCCGCATTTGAAAATCTAGGCAAATGTTGTATATCCTTTCTGGTTCATCCAGGTAGGAGTCCTGGCATCACTGTATGCCTGAGCGCTTCTGGGATATACAACATGATTATTATTTTGAGCTGCATTTGAAAATCTAGGTAAATGTTGTATATCCTTTCTGGTCCATCCAGGTTGGAGTCCTGTCATCGCTGTATGCCTGAGCACTTCTGGGATATATAACATGATTAATATTTTGAGCCGCATTTGAAAATCTAGGCAAATGTTGTATATCCTTTCTGGTCCATCCAGGTAGGAGTCCTGTCATCGTTGTATGCCTGAGCGCTTCTGGGATATATAACATGATTAATATTTAGAGCCGTATTTGAAAATCTGGGCAAATGTTGTATATCCTTTCTGGTCCATCCAGGTAGGAGTCCTGTCATCGCTGTATGCCTGAGCACTTCTGGGATATATAACATGATTAATATTTTGAGCCGCATTTGAAAATCTAGGCAAATGTTGTATATCCTTTCTGGTTAATCCAGGTAGGAGTCCTGTCATCGCTGTATGCCTGAGCACTTTGGGATATATAACATGATTAATATTTTGAGCCGCATTTGAAAATCTAGGCAAATGTTGTATATCCTTTCTGGTTCATCCAGGTAGGAGTCCTGTCATCGCTGTATGCCTGAGTACTTCTGGGATATATAACATGAATAATATTTTGAGCCGCATTTGAAAATCTAGGCAAATGTTGTATATCCTTTCTGGTCCATCCAGGTTGGAGTCCTGTTGTCACTGTATGCCTGAGCGCTTCTACTCTATGTAACATGATCACTATTTTGAGCCGCATATAAAAATCTAGACAAATGTTGTATATCCTTTCTGGTTCATCCAGGTTGGAGTCCTGACATCGCTGTATGCCTGAGCTCTTCTGGGATATACAGTATAACGATAAATATTTTGAGCCGCATAAAAAATCTAGGCAAATATTGTATATCTTTTCTGGTTTACCCAGGTTGGAGACCTGACATCACCGTATGCCTGGGCACTTCTGGGATATGTAACATGATTAATATTTTGAGCCGCATATCAAAAAGTTCTGTCATGTACTAGTTATATTGAGCCCTTTGTTTCATCGATCGTAGAATCAGCACTTCTCTTGATATAACCTTGTTTCTACAAGCAGTAGCTAAGTCAGCAATTCTTTTGTTATATAATTATTTGTTACAGGAGTTTACTTTTGTTATATAGATATTCCAATAATGCAGTTTCATGTGAACATAAGTTAAACAAAGAAATACATGTAGCTTTGTCATGAAACAAGACAAGCAGGTTATCTTGACCTTGTTAATCGGTCACATCAAGCTTGCGACATGGTCACAAGTCCTGGCTGAATTTCTGCTGTTTGTACGAGTACCAGCTACAAACCTGAGCAATACTTCTTGGGACACTAACTGAAATTGCACGCGAAATATACCCTTACCTAATATATTCTTATCCTAGTACTCGGTATGCTTCAGAATGTTGTTATCACGTGCTATTTCAGTCCCCACCCACAGCAAGGTTAATTGCCGTGTAAACATTTTGTACCCGTAAGGACAACATTCCACTAGGGGGGAGGGGAATGCATTATTTTGCAGGGTTGTTTCGGTAGTGTCCCAGGAGTATTGGCCAGGGTTGTAGATCCGTGTACCTCAGAAGCGCGTGACGAGCGTGGGGCTCTGGAGAGTTCATTTTCCCGGTCGTTGTTCTAAAATAGTCACCGAAATCCCGAGAAGTCTGCAATGTTCGGCTGATGTTAATATATACCCATGCGTAATAACCCCATCCCCCCCCCCCCCCCCCACATCCCAAACAGCCATTTTTTTTACTATTTGTAGCAAAGGCTTCTCCCCCCTTTCTCAGTCCTCCACAAGATCAGTTTGAAAAGAAAAAAAGCGATGTCTAGTTAAGTTGATGTTACACGGGACGATTCGCAAGGACGATTTTTAGCGCAACAAAATTAACGACAGGTATGTTACACGAAACATCTTGAGTAAAATTCGTGTTTTTGCCTTGCAAGTTTTTGAAGCTGATTCAAAAACTTCGCAACGCAATAATTGCGAAGAAGATCGTCCGCGCACCCATGTTGCACTAAAAATCGTCGTTGCGAATCGTCCCGTGTAAGATCAGCCTTATCCGCTCCCGTTTTTCGATGTTATTTGTTATTTTTCGATATTAGTTTGGAATGTTCTTTCTTTGTCCTCAGCAATAAATATTCCTCCACTTAAAATTTTGAGATCTGTACCCAGCCGCCAGGTATCTAGACGCTGCCTTTCTGTAAGAGAGCATTCACGTTACTTCCGATAGCAGGCTTTGGCCGGCTTCCTTCTTAATTTAGTTGCCCCTTGAGTTGCTTGGTGACCAGTTTTAGTCAAACTTCGCATTTCCCATGTACACATTAAGTCCCTTCCTTTGAACCAAAGTTTCTAAGGAAATTAAAATAATTTGATTGCCGAAGATTGTTTTGCTGCACAGTGAAAGGCGCAAACTTGAGCCATTATACTATACCTGCTAACTCACACGCATTATGCCGGAGTCTCACGCTCGCGTTTTGGCCAATTTCTGACGCCTATCTTTGCCCTACTAAAGTCAGAATTCTTTGGAGGTCTTCGGCAACGTTCGGAAGCCCTCCAAACGTCTTCGGTAATCTTAGGTAACGTTCGGGAGACGTCTTTGCATATTCGAAAATCTTCTGTAGTGTTCGGAAGACGTCAGTACATCTTTAGCAGTAATCGCCGGAACACTTTGAAAATCTGGTGTGTCCGAAGAAGAAAATCTCACTCATGACTCACGAAAAGTTGGTCGCTATATTGTACTTAAACTTTCGTAAACAAACCTTTTACTCGAGTTTTTTTTCTTTAAAACTCTGGGCAAAGAAAACAAAAAAAACAGACGAAAAACAATTTATTTTTGGCCGGGTACTGTGCAACATACTGCACCGCACCAGGGCAGTGGAATACGTTTCATTTCTTCTGTCGCCTGAATTGTACGTGGCTTAGGACGTAGATTTCACTGGCTTTATGAGTGGCTTGTGTAAACGCTATAAAAAAATATTATCCACAAACAGGATCGGGAATTATTTTTAAAAGATTATAACCAGTTAAAAATTACGGGACGCTGAGTAACCGTAATTTTGGCTAAACTGCAGAATACCCCGCAACCTATTTGCATCATATTGAACAACAACAGTAGCTATTGTAGTGAGTATTAGAAACTCAAAGACATCACAAGAAAGTCGGGAAGAAAGTCAACGTCGTTATATTTTACTTTACGTACATATAGAAAATAAAATTTTGAGATCTGTACCCCGCCGCCAGGTATCTAGACGCTGCCTTTCTGTAAGAGAGCATTCACGTTACTTCCGATAGCAGGCTTTGGCCGGCTTCCTACTTAATTTAGTTGCCCCTTGAGTTGCTTGGTGACCAGTTTTAGTCAAACCTCGCACTTCCCATGTACACATTAAGTCCCTTCCTTTGAACCAAAGTTTCTAAGGAAATTAAAATAATTTGATTGCCGAAGATTGTTTTGCTGTGCAGTGAAAGACGCAAACTTGAGCCATTATACTATACCTGCTAACTCACACGCATTATGCCGGAGTCTCACGCCCGCGTTTTGGCCAATTTCTGACGCCTATCTTTGCCCTACTAAAGTCAGAATTCTTTGGAGGTCTTCGGCAACGTTCGGAAGCCCTCCAAACGTCTTCGGTAATCTTAGGTAACGTTAGGGAGACGTCTTTGCATATTCGAAAATCTTCTGTAGTGTTCGGAAGACGTCAGTACATCTTTAGCAGTAATCGCTGGAACACTTTGAAAATCTGGTGTGTCCGAAGAAGAAAATCTCACTCATGACTCACGAAAAGTTGGTCGCTATATTGTACTTAAACTTTCGTAAACTAACCTTGGTACTCGAGTTTTTTTTCTTAAAACTCTGGGCAAAGAAAACAAAAAAAACAGACGAAAAACAATTTTTTTTTGGCCGGATACTGTGCAACATACTGCACCGCACCAGGGCAGTGGAATACGTTTCATTTCTTCTGTCGCCTGAATTGTACGTGGCTTAGGACGTAGATTTCACTGGCTTTATGAGTGGCTTGTGTAAACGCTATAAAAAAATTATTATCTACAAACAGGATCGGGGAATTATTTTTAAAAGATTATAACCAGTTAAAAATTACGGGACGCTGAGTAACCGTAATTTTGGCTAAACTGCAGAATACCCCGCAACCTATTTGCATCATAGTAGCATAGTAGCTATTGTAGTGAGTATTAGGCCCGGTTCAAACGTCGAACTTCACATGTGCCGAACCTAATGCAAATGAGTAAAATCTATTGTTCTTGCTCATTTGCATTAGGTTCGGCACATGTGAAGTTCGACGTTTGAACCGGGCCTTAGAAGCTCAAAGACATCACAAGAAAGTCGGGAAGAAAGTCAACGTCGTTATATTTTACTTTACGTACATATAGAAAATATACATAAGTAAGTAAATTGCATAACAAGCAATCTATGAACAGTTTGTGCAAACATTTAACCTCTCTTTCCGTTTAATTTACGCAAGCGGCCCACAAATGGTCACCATTTTCGCGTGCTAGACATTTCTCTGTTTACACCAGCCCAGCTCTCTTGCTGTCAGCAATTTATTGCTTCCTATTTTCTTTGTGTAAGCCGTACATACACAGGTAAAAATTTACCGGACAGAGGGAATCCACATTTAGACATAGCTGTCTGTAATACGAACTACACATTTCACCGAACTCCAAGTTCAATGATCATCAGTAAAGAAAGCTCACATGGAAGTGTCTTGTTTATCGCAAAAAAAAATTCACATTTGTACCTACAACTAGGTTGCGGTGTTTCCGTTCTGAGCGACTTCTGAATTTAGCGATTAGAATGATAATTACCGAATCGCTACATTTCTCTTAGCTTGAATACACAAAATTTCAGTCCAGACGGTGTTGATTTTCATACCGCTCTTTTATTCAGTCGTATAAGACCTACAAAAATCTAAATTTATTGTTTTGCAGATATCTAAGAGGCTAACTTATTCTGTTATTGCGCTGTATCTAATATCAGGACCCCTTTTCTACAACGTAAATTTATTGTGCCCATAAGATCCTTCTTAATTTCAAAGCTTCGTCTCACAAAAAATTTCCTGTCAAGCCGCATCAAGACCTCTCAAACGTCACGAATAAAGATAGAATCTTAATTAAAACCGTGCATCAAATTAATTTTCACGCCTAAAGATTATAACGCCTTGGTGCAAAAGTTCACGCTTAACGTGGAATAAAAATGGACAGCAGAAGGGATTCGATTACATTGGCATGTAAGAAGTTACTAGACCTCCCTCTGAGATATAGGGCAAATTGCCCTATATCTCAGAGGGAGGTCTTGGTTTTTTTTGGTTGCTAAGAACGTCTGGCTCGTTATGAAAGAGGAAAAGGCCGAGTACATTCAACGATACTACGAAAAGGAAGGTTTTCGCCTTGATGCCCAAAACGTGGAGTACAATCCAGGTCTGAGACAAGTGGCTAAGATCATACTCAACTCTATGTGGGGCAAGTTTGGCCAACAAGTAAACAAGACCCAAGTCAAAGAATTCGTCGACCATGTGGCTTTTCACAAGTTCCTGGACTCGGACAAGCATGACGTGAGATACGTGAATCCACTCAATGCAGATAGGGTAGAGGTACATTACAAACAGCAAGAGGGGGACGTCAGCGTATCACCTGAACATATTCATTGCTTGCTTCACCACTTGTTGGGCCCGATCACACTTATACGAAGCCCTGGAGCTCTTAGGAGAACGCTGTCTGTATTATGACACGGACTCTGTCATTTTCATCAGTCGTCCCGGTGAAACCGACCCACCCCTCGGCGATTTTCTTGGAGAATTCAAACATGAATCCGTGAATCCATCATTGAATTCGTACTATGGGTACCAGACCGTGCGAGGTGAAACTTGTTGCAAAGTTCGAGGTTTCAGCCTCAACAGTACAGTGAAAGAGCAGCCCAATTAAATTACCAAGTGATTAGGCAAAATGTCCTCGACGAGGTACAGAAACCACTGAAGAACATGCGCCAAATTCAAGTCATCAAGAGCTTCCAAATACACCGGGATGCAAAACATTATCATCTGGTCACCTTTCCAGAGTACAAGCAGTACCAGTTGGTTTACACAAAAAGAGTATTGGATCAGCTGACCTTTGCCACATACCCATATGGATACAAAGAAGAAGATGAATTGAACATCGACAATTTGTTGGATTTGTAAAGAGTCTGGGACGAGTGGTCACTAGGACCCTCACATACACCCGCGTGGAAATCAGGTTTTATTTTTTCACAAAATAAATTTTGTAAAATTTTAATCGTATGTGTGACGTTATTGACCTCGTTCACATGCGTGCGTGATATTGCGCAATGGCACTTGCCCGGGCATAGCTCTTTTTCGACCACAGATACGTTTCTATTTTACAGCTCGCAAGCGGCCATCTTGAATTCATTATCCACCCCTCAATTTGGCGCCATCTTGAATCTATTAACCAGAAGGGGCCATCTTGAATTCTTTATCCACCCCTCAATGCGCTTTTGCGCCATCTTGAATGTATTAATCCAGAAGGGGCCATCTTGAATTCATTATCCACCCCTCAATGCGCTTCGGCGCCATCTTGAATCTATTAACCAAAAGGGCCACGCCCGTATGAACCGCTTGACATTACTACTCTTTCATGAGACTTAAAAGAGCATTCCTATAATTCGTCTCCTTCCACGGTAGTCCCCCACACTTATCTAGACTACTGGGTTTTTTTTTCGTACACTGGCTGCCTACAAAAACATCTTGCCTCTAGGGATCAAAATAACAATCCTAGCAATCACTATAGGGCAAATAATGCAATTTAGTTTCTTGCAGGTGTCAGTCTTTTTCAATCCATGGTGTGATGACAAAATTTAAATCTATTATGTCTGAAACAAACACATTTCAAATTAAAGCGGTGACACTTAATGTCAGAGGTATGAATAGGTCCATCAAAAGGAGATCAATTTTCAGGTGGCTACACAATCAAAATGCGCATTTCCACTTTTTACAAGAAACTTATAGTGATGAAAACTCAAAAGCTATTTGGGAAGCAGAATGGGGTGGAAAAATATTTTGCAGCCACGGTACAAAACTTAGTAAAGGAGTCATGATTCTACTCAATCCAAAATCCGACATTGAGGTTGAAAGTTTTGAGGAAGACAAATGCGGAAGATTGATTATTCTCGATACGAAAGTTAATGGTTCCCACCTGATTGTCGTTAATGTTTATGCGCCGAATGATCTCTCGCAACAAGTACAATTTTTCGAAAATGTTAAGAACAAACTCTCAAAGTATGCAGATGAACCTATTATAATCGGCGGCGATTTTAACTGCGCTTTAACTGCCTCAGACAAAGTAGGTGGCAGACCAATAGAAAATAAAAAATGTGTCATTGACAAAATTGCAAATCTCTCCTCCTTCTATTCGTTACAAGACGTATGGCGTGAAATGAATGCCGGTAAGAAGCAATTTACCTGGAGGGATAAGGCATACAAAGTGCAGTGCAGACTAGACTACTTTTAAATATCTAAAAACCTTACTAATATCACTCGAAATTGCGATATCATTCATGCACCAAGTTCTGATCACTGCGCAGTTAAGCTATTTATCCAATCCGAAGTTCTAAACAAAAAACCTGGGCCTGGCTTCTGGAAGTTCAACGGTTCGCTTCTTGAGGATGAAGTGTATACTAAGGAGATTAAAAACAACATTAAAACTTATAGAGACAAATATGATTATTTGGCAGATAAAGGTCTGAAGTGGGAGCTTATAAAAATGGAACTGCGTGGCTTCACGATTGCTTACACTAAAGAGAAAGCCAAAAAGAACAGAGACACAGAAAGAGAGCTACAAGAACAATTAAATGACCTGTTGACACAGGCTGAACATTGTAAAAACAACCCTGTGCTCAGAACAAATATACAAATTTTACAAACGCGTTTAAAACGAATAACAGAACAAAAAGTAAAAGGCGCGATGATACGAAGCAAAGCAAGGTGGGTTGAAAATGGCGAAAAAATACTAGATACTTTCTCAATCTAGAAAAAAGAAAAGCCGAAAAGAAAAGGATCGTTAAGTTAAAAAAAGACGATGGTTCCGAAACAGAAGAACAAAAAGATGTCATATTAAAAGAGGCGGAGAACTTTTACAAGTCTCTCTACAAGTCAGGAAATAATAACACAGAAAGTCCAGAAAGTGAAGCTTTCTTTAAAAATAAACTAATTAGGCCACTAAGCTCTGAAAAAGCGGATATATGCGAAGGCAAAATAACTAAAGAAGAGTGCCGACAAGCTCGCTGACAGAAATGCAAAATGGCAAGTCACCAGGGTCAGACGGTTTTACTTGCGAGTTTTTCAAAGCTTTTTGGGACGAAATTGGCGACGATGTAGTACAAAGCATCAACCACGCCTATGACAAAGGAGAATTGTCAATACGCCAAAAAAGAGGCGTCATAACCCTCTTACCAAAAAAAGATAAACCGACTAACGTACTAAACAATTTAAGACCAATTACTCTTTTAAATATTGACTATAAAATTGCAACGAAAGTAATAGCCAATCGATTAGCAAAGGTCCTGCCTGACATCATAAGTCCAAATCAGACTGGATATGTAAAGAAGAGGTACATTGGCGAAAACGTCAGACTCATCGCTGATATTATTAACTATGCAAAACTAAAGAAATTACCCGGAATAGCCGTTTTTATAGATTTCAAAAAAGCGTTTGACTCAATCGAATGGGACTACCTAAATAAAATACTGAACGTCAGTAGTAATGTCAAGCGGTTCATACGGGCGTGGCCCTTTTGGTTAATAGATTCAAGATGGCGCCAAAGCGCATTAAGGGGTGGATAATGAATTCAAGATGGCCCCCTCTGGTTAATAGATTCAAGGTGGCGCCAAATTGAGGGGTGGATAATGAATTCAAGATGGCCGCTTGCGAGCTGTAAAATAGAAACGTATCTGTGGTCGAAAAAGAGCTATGCCTGGGCAAGTGCCATTCAGCAATATCACGCACGCATGGGAACGAGGTCAATAACGTCACATATACGATTAAAATTTTACAAAATTTATTTTGTGAAAAAATAAAACCTGATTTCCACGCGGGTGTATGTGAGGGCCCTAGTGACCACTCGTCCCAGACTCTTTACAAATCCAACAAATTGTCGATGTTCAATTCATCTTCTTCTTTGTATCCATAATTTTTATGGGTATGTGGCAAAGGTCAGCGGATCCAATACTGTTTTTGTGTAAACCAACTGTACTGCTTGTACTCTGGAAAGGTGAACAGATGATAATGTTTTGCATCCCGGTGTATTTGGAAGCTCTTGATGACTTGAATTTGGCGCATGTTCTTCAGTGGTTTCTGCACCTCGTCGAGGACATTTTGCCTAATCACTTGGTAATTTAATTGGGCCGCTCTTTCACTGTACTGTTGAGGCTGAAACCTCGAACTTTGCAACAAGTTTCACCTCGCACGGTCTGGTACCCATAGTACGAATTCAATGATGGATTCACGGATTCATGTTTGAATTCTCCAAAAATCGCCGAGGGGTGGGTCGGTTTCACCGGGACGACTGATGAAAATGACACAGTCCGTGTCATAATACAGACAGCATTCTCCTAAGAGCTCCAGGGCTTCGTATAAGTGTGATCGGGCCCAACAAGTGGTGAAGCAAGCAATGAATATGTTCAGGTGATACGCTGACGTCCCCCTCTTGCTGTTTGTAATGTACCTCTACCCTATCTGCAGTGAGTGGATTCACGTATCTCACGTCATGCTTGTCCGAGTCCAGGAATTTGTGAAAAGCCACATGGTCGACGAATTCTTTGACCTGGGTCTTGTTTACTTGTTGGCCAAACTTGCCCCACATAGAGTTGAGTATGATCTTAGCCACTTGTCTCAGACCTGGATTGAACTCCATGTTTTGGGCATCAAGGCGAAAACCTTCCTTTTCGTAGTATCGTTGAATGTACTCGGCCTTTTCCTCTTTGGTCCCCGTCCAGCTGGCCAAACCTGACCAATCAGCACTTGTTATGACCAAATAAGGAAGTTGGCGTGGGTTAGGAACACATGGGGGAGGAGACAAATCTGACCAAACAGCACGTGTTATGACCAAATAAGGAAGTTGGCGTGAAGTTGCTCTGAGTTACTCTGAGTTGCTCGGAGTTGCTCTGAGTTGCTCCGAGTTGCTCCGAGTTGCTCCGAGTTGCTCCGAGTTGCTCCGAGTTGCTCCGAGTTGCTCTAAGTTGCTCCGAGTTGCTCCGAGTTGCTCCCAGTTGTTCTGAGTTGCTCTGAGTTGCTCCGAGTTGCTGCGAGTTGCTCCGAGTTGCTCCGAGTTGCTCCGAGTTGCTCCGAGTTGCTCTAAGTTGCTCCGAGTTGCTGCGAGTTGCTCTAAGTTGCTCCGAGTTGCTCTAAGTTGCTCTAAGTTGTTCCGAGTTGCTCCGAGTTGCTCCGAGTTGCTCCGAGTTGCTCTAAGTTGCTCCGAGTTGCTCTAAGTTGCTCTAAGTTGCTCCGAGTTGCTCTAAGTTGCTTCGAGTTGCTCTAAGTTGCTCTAAGTTGCTCCGAGTTGCTCCGAGTTGCTCCGAGTTGCTCCGAGTTGCTCCGAGTTGCTC
The DNA here is from genome assembly GCA_022457155.1 of Cladopsammia gracilis. Classification (NCBI taxonomy): domain Eukaryota; kingdom Metazoa; phylum Cnidaria; class Anthozoa; order Scleractinia; family Dendrophylliidae; genus Cladopsammia; species Cladopsammia gracilis. Next base: position 15,762 of record JAJGOT010000894.1, read on the forward strand.
TAAGTTGCTCTAAGTTGCTCTAAGTTGCTCCGAATTGCTCCGAGGTGCTCTAAGATGCTCTAAGGTGCTCCGAGTTGCTCTAAGTTGCTCCGAGTTGCTCCGAGTTGCTCTGAGCAAGTTAGAGCAACTTAGAGCAACTCGGAGCAACTAGGAGCAACTCGGAGCAACTCGGAGCAACTTAGAGCAACTCGGAGCAACTCAGAGCAACTGAGAGCAACTCGGAGCGACTTAGAGCAACTTAGAGCAACTCGGAGCAACTTAGAGCAACTCGGAGCAACTCAGAGCAACTCAGAGCAACTTAGAGCAACTCGGAGCAACTCGGAGCAACTCGGAGCAACTCGGAGCAACTCGGAGCAACTTAGAGCAACTCGGAGCAACTCGGAGCAACTCGGAGCAACTTAGAGCAACTTAGAGCAACTTAGAGCAACTCGGAGCAACTCGGAGCAACTCGGAGCAACTCGGAGCAACTCGGAGCAACTTAGAGCAACTCTGAGCAACTTAGAGCAACTTAGAGCAACTCGGAGTAACTTAGAGCAACTCGGAGCAACTCGGAACAACTTAGAGCAACTTAGAGCAACTTAGAGCAACTCGGAGCAACTTAGAGCAACTCGGAGCAACTCGGAGCAACTCGGAGCAACTCGGAGCAACTCGGAGCAACTCGGAGCAACTCGGAGCAACTCGCAGCAACTCAGAGCAACTCCAAGCAACTCAGAGTAACTCAGAGCAACTTCACGCCAACTTCCTTATTTGGTCATAACACGTGCTGTTTGGTCAGATTTGTCTCCTCCCCCATGTGTTCCTAACCCACGCCAACTTCCTTATTTGGTCAAAACAAGGGCTGATTGGTCAGGTTTGGCCTGCTGGACGGGGACCAAAGAGGAAAAGGCCGAGTACATTCAACGATACTACGAAAAGGAAGGTTTTCGCCTTGATGCCCAAAACATGGAGTACAATCCAGGTCTGAGACAAGGGCTAAGATCATACTCAACTCTATGTGGGGCAAGTTTGGCCAACAAGTAAACAAGACCCAGGTCAAAGAATTCGTCGACCATGTGGCTTTTCACAAGTTCCTGGACTCGGACAAGCATGACGTGAGATACGTGAATCCACTCACTGCAGATAGGGTAGAGGTACATTACAAACAGCAAGAGGGGGACGTCAGCGTATCACCTGAACATATTCATTGCTTGCTTCACCACTTGTTGTTCCCGATCACACTTATACGAAGCCCTGGAGCTCTTAGGAGAACGCTGTCTGTATTATGACACGGACTCTGTCATTTTCATCAGTCGTCCCGGTGAAACCGACCCACCCCTCGGCGATTTTCTTGGAGAATTCAAACATGAATCCGTGAATCCATCATTGAATTCGTACTATGGGTACCAGACCGTGCGAGGTGAAACTTGTTGCAAAGTTCGAGGTTTCAGCCTCAACAGTACAGTGAAAGTTTGAAAAAAGTTATAAAAGCGCTTTTGAAACTAAATGTTCAGACGTTTCGGGACTTCTGTCCCTTCCTCAGTGAATAGCCGTTAACTGAAAACGCGCGTCAGCTATTTAAATGTTCCAAATGTCGCCATGTCACAACATTGTAGCGCGCGCGGATGAAGTCTAAATAAAACTAAAGTCAATGTTCATGCCGTGTGGTTGGAGGGTTTGGCATTTGAAAATTAGACGACACTCCGCACTGCGTCTCTCCGTGGTACTTTCAAAACCTGTTGTAATCACGGAAACCATCATGTCATCGGTTGTGTGTCCAGGAGATGAGAAGTGTTTAGCGACGGGCAGATCTGCTTTCTTTCGTACCGATCTGAGATGCTCGCAGAATCTGTCGCCGAGCCTGCGTCCTGTTTCGCCGATGTAACACAGAGTACATGTACGACAGGCAATGATGTAGACGAGGTTACTGGTCGTACATGTGAACTTCTGTCGAATTGTCAACGGCCCACCAGGAGTGTTGACCAGGGCCGCTGAACTGGTGTAGGCGCAGGTCTTGCAACGTGGACGGTGACAGGGAAAGGTTCCATTAGAGTCATCCCCCGTATTTGAGTTGGATTGAAGATTGCTGTGGACCAAGGAGTCTTTTAAATTGGAGTCGCGACGGTACGCACCGAGGACTCGCAAGCTACGGAAGATTTCCATCGTATCAGGATCAGATTTGAGGATTTCAAAGTTTTTCGTAAGGATGTTCTTGACACAGCTGTTGGTGGGGTTGTAGGTAAGTATTAAGGGGATGACTTCTTTGTCGGTGCTTGCATCGTCAGATGGTCGCATTGCTGCCTCTCGGGAGATGGTGCTGACGCGTTGGAGGGCTCGATCTACGACTGTTGGGGGATAGTTACGGTGCAGGAAGAAAGATGCCATTTCCTTGCTCTTGTTGATGAAGTCATTCTCATCACTGCATATCCGTTTAAGGCGGAGAAATTGGCTGTACGGAATGGAGTCTTTACAACGGACCGGGTGTGAAGATGAGTATGTGAGATACGAGTGAGAGTCGGTTTCTTTGTAGTGTATGGTCGTTGCTAATCCTTGAGCAGTAGGTTTCAGGAAGAGGTCTAGAAAAGGCAGTTGGTCGTCAGAGATGGACCAAGTGAACTTAAGGCTCGGGTGGAAGTTGTTGACAAAATTGGCAAAGTTGTCAAGTACAGTGAAAGAGCGGCCCAATTAAATTACCAAGTGACGAGGCAAAATGTCCTCGACGAGGTGCAGAAACCACTGAAGAACATGCGCCAAATTCAAGTCATCAAGAGCTTCCAAATACACCGGGATGCAAAACATTATCATCTGTTCACCTTTCCAGAGTACAAGCAGTACCAGTTGATTTACACAAAAACAGTATTGGATCCGCTGACCTTTGCCACATACCCATAAAACTTATGGATACAAAGAAGAAGATGAATTGAACATCGACAATTTGTTGGATTTGTAAAGAGTCTGGGACGAGTGGTCACTAGGGCCCTCACATACACCCGCGTGGAAATCAGGTTTTATTTTTTCACAAAATAAATTTTGTAAAATTTTAATCGTATGTGTGACGTTATTGACCTCGTTCCCATGCGTGCGTGATATTGCGCAATGGCACTTGCCCGGGCATAGCTCTTTTTCGACCACAGATACGTTTCTATTTTACAGCTCGCAAGCGGCCATCTTGAATTCATTATCCACCCCTCAATTTGGCGCCATCTTGAATCTATTAACCAGAAGGGGCCATCTTGAATTCATTATCCACCCCTCAATGCGCTTTTGCGCCATCTTGAATATATTAATCCAGAAGGGGCCATCTTGAATTCATTATCCAACACTCAATGCGCTTTGGCGCCGTCTTGAATCTATTAACCAGTAGGGGCCATTTTGAATTCATTACCCACCCCTCAATGTGCTTTGGCGCCATCTTGAATCTATTAACCGAAAGGGCCACGCCCGTATGAACCGCTTGACATTACTACTCTTTCATGAGACTTAAAAGAGCATTCCTATAATTCGTCTCCTTCCACGGTAGTGCCCCAGACTTATCTAGACTACTGGGTTTTTTTCGTACACTGGCTGCCTACAAAAACATCTTGCCTCTAGGGATAAAATAACAATCCTAGCAATCACTATAGGGCAAATAATGCAATTTAGTTTCTTGCAGGTGTCAGTCTTTTTCAATCCATGGTGTGATGACAAAATTTAAATCTATTATGTCTGAAACAAACACATTTCAAATTAAAGCGGTGACACTTAATGTCAGAGGTATGAATAGGTCCATCAAAAGGAGATCAATTTTCAGGTGGCTACACAATCAAAATGCGCATTTCCACTTTTTACAAGAAACTTATAGTGATGAAAACTCAAAAGCTATTTGGGAAGCAGAATGGGGTGGAAAAATATTTTGCAGCCACGGTATAAAACATAGTAAAGGAGTCATGATTCTACTCAATCCAAAATCCGACATTGAGGTTGAAAGTTTTGAGGAAGACAAATGCGGAAGATTGATTATTCTCGATACGAAAGTTAATGGTTCCCACCTGATTGTCGTTAATGTTTATGCGCCGAATGATCTCTCGCAACAAGTACAATTTTTCGAAAATGTTAAGAACAAACTCTCAAAGTATGCAGATGAACCTATTATAATCGGCGGCGATTTTAACTGCGCTTTAACTGCCTCAGACAAAGTAGGTGGCAGACCAATAGAAAATAAAAAAATGTGTCATTGACAAAATTGCAAATCTCTCCTCCCTTTATTCGTTACAAGACGTATGGCGTGAAATGAATGCCGGTAAGAAGCAATTTACCTGGAGGGATAAGGCATACAAAGTGCAGTGCAGACTAGACTACTTTTTAACATCTAAAACCCTTACTAATATCACTCGAAATTGCGATATCATTCATGCACCAAGTTCTGATTACTGCGCAGTTAAGCTATTTATCCAATCCGAAGTTCTAAACAAAAAACCTGGGCCTGGCTTCTGGAAGTTCAACGGTTCGCTTCTTGAGGATGAAGTGTATACTAAAGAGATTCAAAACAACATTAAAACTTATAGAGACAAATATGATTATTTGGCAGATAAAGGTCTGAAGTGGGAGCTTATAAAAATGGAACTGCGTGGCTTCACGATTGCTTACACTAAAGAGAAAGCCAAAAAGAACAGAGACACAGAAAGAGAGCTACAAGAACAATTAAATGACCTGTTGACACAGGCTGAACATTGTAAAAACAACCCTGTGCTCAGAACAAATATACAAATTTTACAAACGCGTTTAAAACGAATAACAGAACAAAAAGTAAAAGGCGCGATGATACGAAGCAAAGCAAGGTGGGTTGAAAATGGCGAAAAAATACTAGATACTTTCTCAATCTAGAAAAAAGAAAAGCCGAAAAGAAAAGGATCGTTAAGTTAAAAAAAGACGATGGTTCCGAAACAGAAGACCGAGATGTCATATTAAAAGAGGCGGAGAACTTTTACAAGTCTCTCCACAAGTCAGGAAATAATAACACAGAAAGTCCAGAAAGTGAAGCTTTCTTTAAAAATAAACTAATTAGGCCACTAAGCTCTGAAAAAGCGGATATATGCGAAGGCAAAATAACTAAAGAAGAGTGCCGACAAGCTCTGACGGAAATGCAAAATGGCAAGTCACCAGGGTCAGACGGTTTTACTTGCGAGTTTTTCAAAGCTTTTTGGGACGAAATTGGCGACGATGTAGTACAAAGCATCAACCACGCCTATGACAAAGGAGAATTGTCAATACGCCAAAAAAGAGGCGTCATAACCCTCTTACCAAAAAAAGATAAACCGACTAACGTACTAAACAATTTAAGACCAATTACTCTTTTAAATATTGACTATAAAATTGCAACGAAAGTAATAGCCAATCGATTAGCAAAGGTCCTGCCTGACATCATAAGTCCAAATCAGACTGGATATGTAAAGAAGAGGTACATTGGCGAAAACGTCAGACTCATCGCTGATATTATTAATTATGCAAAACTAAAGAAATTACCCGGAATAGCCGTTTTTATAGATTTCAAAAAAAGCGTTTGACTCAATCGAAAGGGACTACCTAAATAAAATACTGAACGTCAGTAGTAATGTCAAGCGGTTCATACGGGCGTGGCCCTTTTGGTTAATAGATTCAAGATGGCGCCAAAGCGCATTGAGGGGTGGATAATGAATTCAAGATGGCCCCTACTGGTTAATAGATGCAAGATGGCGCCAAAGCGCATTGAGGGGTGGATAATTAATTCAAGATGGCCCCTTCTGGATTAATATATTCAAGATGGCGCCAAAGCGCATTGAGGGGTGGATAATGAATTCAAGATGGCCGCTTGCGAACTGTAAAATAGAAACGTATCTGTGGTCGAAAAAGAGCTATGCCCGGGCAAGTGCCATTGCGCAATATCACGCACGCATGGGAACGAGGTCAATAACGTCACACATACGATTAAAGTTTTACAAAATTTATTTTGTGAAAAAATAAAACCTGATTTCCACGCGGGTGTATGTGAGGGTCCTAGTGACCACTCGTCCCAGACTCTTTACAAATCCAACAAATTGTCGATGTTCAATTCATCTTCTTCTTTGTATCCATAATTTTTATGGGTATGTGGCAAAGGTCAGCGGATCCAATACTGTTTTTGTGTAAACCAACTGGTAGTGCTTGTACTCTGAAAAGGTGAACAGATGATAATGTTTTGCATCCCGGTGTATTTGGAACTCTTGATGACTTGAATTTGGCGCATGTTCTTCAGTGGTTTCTGCACCTCGTCGAGGACATTTTGCCTGATCACTTGGCAATTTAATTGGGCCACTCTTTCACTGTACTGTTGAGGCTGAAACCTCGAACTTTGCAACAAGTTTCACCTCGCACGGTCTGGTACCCATAGTACGAATTCAATGATGGATTCACGGATTCATGTTTGAATTCTCCAAGAAAATCGCCGAGGGGTGGGTCGGTTTCACCGGGACGACTGATGAAAATGACAGAGTCCGTGTCATAATACAGACAGCGTTCTCCTAAGAGCTCCAGGGCTTCGTATAAGTGTGATCGGGCCCAACAAGTGGTGAAGCAAGCAATGGATATGTTCAGGTGATACGCTGACGTCCCCCTCTTGCTGTTTGTAATGTACCTCTACCCTATCTGCAGTGAGTGGATTCACGTATCTCACGTCATGCTTGTCCGAGTCCAGGAACTTGTGAAAAGCCACATGGTCGACGAATTCTTTGACCTGGGTCTTGTTTACTTGTTGGCCAAACTTGCCCCACATAGAGTTGAGTATGATCTTAGTCACTTGTCTCAGACCTGGATTGTACTCCATGTTTTGGGCATCAAGGCGAAAACCTTCCTTTTCGTAGTATCGTTGAATGTACTCGGCCTTTTCCTCTTTGGTCCCCGTCCAGCTGGCCAAACCTGACCAATCAGCCTTGTTATGACCAAATAAGGAAGTTGGCGTGGGTTAGGAACACATGGGGGAGGAGACAAACCTGACCAAACAGCACGTGTTATGACCAAATAAGGAAGTTGGCGTGAAGTTGCTCTGAGCTACTCTGAGTTGCTCTGAGTTGCTCCGAGTTGCTCCGAGTTGCTCCGAGTTGCTCCGAGTTGCTCTAAGTTGCTCCAAGTTGCTCCGAGTTGCTCTAAGTTGCTCCGAGTTGCTCTAAGTTGCTCTAAGTTGTTCCGAGTTGCTCCGAGTTGCTCCGAGTTGCTCTAAGTTGCTCCGAGTTGCTCTAAGTTGCTCTAAGTTGTTCCGAGTTGCTCCGAGTTGCTCCGAGTTGCTCTAAGTTGCTCCGAGTTGCTCTAACTTGCTCCGAGTTCCTCCGAGTTGCTCTAAGCAACATAGAGCAACTAGGAGCAACTCGGTGCAACTTAGAGCAACTCGGAGCAACTCAGAGCAATTTAGAGCAACTCGGAGCAACTTAGAGCAACTTAGAGCAACTCGGAGCAACTTATAGCAACTCAGAGTGACTCAGAGCAACTTAGAGCCCCTCGGAGCAACTCGGAGCAACTCGGAGCAACTTAGAGCAACTCGGAGCAACTCGGAGCAACTCGGAGCAACTCGGAGCAACGTAGAGCAACTCGGAGCAACTTAGAGGAACTTAGAGCAACTCGGAGCAACTCAGAGCAACTCGGAGCAACTCGGAGCAACTCGGCGCAACTCGGAGCAACTCGGAGCAACTTAGAGCAACTCGGAGCAACTCGGAGCACCGTAGAGCAACTCGGAGCAACTTAGGGCAACTTAGAGCAACTCGGAGCAACTTAGAGCAACTCGGAGCAACCCGGAGCAACTCGGAGCAACTCGGAACAACTTAGAGCAACTTAGAGCAACTCGGAGCAACTCAGAGCAACTCGGAGCAACTTAGAGCAACTCGGAGTAACTCGGAGCAACTCGGAGCAACTCGGAGCAACTCGGAACAACTCAGAGCAACTCGGAGTAACTCGGGGCAACTCGGAGCAACTTAGAGCAACTCGTAGCAACTCGGAGCAACTCGGAGCAACTCGCAGCAACTCGGAGCAACTCAGAGCAACTCCGAGCAACTCAGAGTAACTCAGAGCAACTTCACGCCAACTTCCTTATTTGGTCATAACACGTGCTGTTTGGTCAGGTTTGTCTCCTCCCCCATGTGTTCCTAACCCACGCCAACTTGCTTATTTGGTCATAACAAGTGCTGATTGGTCAGGTTTGGCGAGCTGGACGGGGACCAAAGAGGAAAAGGCCGAGCACATTCAACGATACTACGAAAAGGAAGGTTTTCGCCTTGATGCCCAAAACATGGAGTACAATCCAGGTCTGAGACAAGGGCTAAGATCATACTCAACTCTATGTGGGGTAAGTTTGACCCAGGTCAAAGAATTCGTCGACCATGTGACTTTTCACAAGTTCCTGGACTCGGACAAGCATGACGTGAGATACGTGAATCCACTAACTGCAGATAGGGTAGAGGTACATTACAAACAGCAAGAGGGGGACGTCAGCGTATCACCTGAACATATTCATTGCTTGCTTCACCACTTGTTGGGCCCGATCACACTTGTACGAAGCCCTAGAGCTCTTAGGAGAACGCTGTCTGTATTATGACACGGACTCTGTCATTTTCATCAGTCGTCCCGGTGAAACCGACCCACCCCTCAGCGATTTTCTTGGAGAATTCAAACATGAATCCGTGAATCCATCATTGAATTCGTACTATGGGTACCAGACCGTGCGAGGTGAAACTTGTTGCAAAGTTCGAGGTTTCAGCCTCAACAGTACAGTGAAAGAGCGGCCCAATTAAATTACCAAGTGATGAGGCAAAATGTCCTCGACGAGGTGCAGAAACCACTGAAGAACATGCGCCAAATTCAAGTCATCAAGAGCTTCCAAATACACCGGGATGCAAAACATTATCATCTGTTCACCTTTCCAGAGTACAAGCAGTACCAGTTGGTTTATATAAAAAGAGTATTGGATCCGCTGACCTTTGCCACATACCCATATGGATACAAAGAAGAAGATGAATTGAACATCGACAATTTGTTGGATTTGTAAAGAGTCTGGGACGAGTGGTCACTAGGACCCTCACATACACCCGTGTGGAAATCAGGTTTTATTTTTTCACAAAATAAATTTTGTAAAATTTTAATCGTATGTGTGACGTTATTGACCTCGTTCCCATGCGTGCGTGATATTGCGCAATGGCACTTGCCCGGGCATAGCTCTTTTTCGACCACAGATACGTTTCTATTTTACAGCTCGCAAGCGGCCATCTTGAATTCATTATCCACCCCTCAATTTGGCGCCATCTTGAATCTATTAACCAGTAGGGGCCATCTAGAATTCATTATCCACCCCTCAATGCGCTTTGGCGCCATCTTGAATCTATTAACCAAAAGGGCCACGCCCGTATGAACCGCTTGACATTACTACTAACGTCTTTAATTTCAAAGATGACTTCAAGAAGTGGATACGGGTTTTCTATACAGACATATCAAGCTGCGTAATAAACGATGGCTTCGCTTCTCCCTTTTTTAACCTCAATCGTGGAGTAAGACAAGGTTGCCCTTTATCAGGGTTACTTTTTATGTTAGGAATAGAAATGCTAAACCTGGCCATCCAAGCGAATCCTGATATTAAAGGGTGTAATGTCGGAAAGAAACAAATAAAAATTACCTTATACGCAGATGACACTACTATCTTTGTCAAAGATCTAAGCTCGGTAACAGCGCTACTTGACACTTTAGAAAATTTCAAAAATTGTTCCGGTTTGGAGCTAAATAAATCCAAAACGGAAGCCATGTGGCTCGGCTTGTGGGCAGACAGGAAAGATACACCGTTTGGTTTCCGCTGGCCAGAAATCTCCGTGTATGCTTTAGGAATTCACTTTTCTAACGATAAACGCATTAACGATAAACTCAACTTTGAAAAGAAACTAGAAGACCTTCAAAAAATTCTGAATTCATGGAAAAGAAGGAAGTTAACACTCCTGGGAAGAATTAATATTGTTAAGACGTTGGGCCTCTCTAAACTCATATATAATGCTTCGGTCTTACCATTACCAGAGGAATTCGCTAAACAGGTAGACAAAATCACCTTCGATTTTGTTTGGGAAGGTAAACCCCACAAAATCAAAAAAGCTACACTTATAGGCGAAAAAAGCGATGGCGGCCTAAAGATGGTAGAATTCGACTCGATAAATAAGGCTCTAAAAGCTTCTTGGGTTAGAAGATTCAATAATGACGCTGACTCACCTTGGAAAATTATTCCAAATTTCACAACACGTGAGTCAGGCGGCTTCCAATTCCTACTGTCTTGCAATTACAAGGCAAAAGAATTACAAGCAAACGATATTCCCATTTTCTATCTAAAAATACTTAATTACTGGGAACAGATTAAAAAAAATTAAGTCCGATCAGATTCAAAACGATGTAGATGCGCGCGAAAGTATCATATGGAATAATACAGATTTCAAAGTTAAGGGAACCCCTATTTTTTATCAGTCTTGGTACAACAGTGGTATTACAAAAGTGAAGCATTTACTTCATCATAATAGCAGCAAGTTTTTGTCGTTTGAAGAATTTACTACGCAGTTCAAAATTAAAACTAGCTTTTTAACGTATTATGGACTCTTACGTGCAGTTAAAAGTAGATGGAAAAAACAACACTTACTACGCAAACGCAAACGACGAACGCAAGTTGGCTTGACACAGAAGAAATCTCTCCAATGCTGCCCTTCACAAAATCATTGTTAAAAGTAAGCTTCAACCACCAAACACTGAAAATCGAATTATTGGCTATGGAATAGACCAGTCTGAAGTGTCGGTTATATATAACTGGCCATTTGGTGTCACAAAGAACGTAAAACTAGCAATGTTCCAATTCAAGATTAATCACAACATACTTTATACTAAAGACAAGCTAAAGAAAGCCAACTTAGTATCAGATGATTCTTGTTATCTTTGTAAAAATGAAAGACATACAATCGTGCACATGTTTGTTAAATGCCCCCTAGTCGTTTCCTTCTGGAAAAACTTCCACTTATGGTGGTTACAAAATACAATGGAAAATATACACCTGTCTGAAGCTACCCTTCTATATGGATCTATCCATCCGCTCAAGTACCAACAAGTGCTAAGCGTCGCACTGCTGATAGCAAAATATTTTATTTACAAATGTAGTTTAATCAGAAGAACCTCTAACTTTTCAGGTTTTTAAATTACAATTTCATGACAACACCATGGTTGAAAGATATATAGCTGTAAGAAACAAAACTAAAAATATTTTCAATGAAAAATGGAAACCTTTTATTTCAAATAACTTTATCCCAGCTATTGACTAAACTTAGCACAGCAATTTGTTTTTTTTTTACTTCGTATATATGTTTCCAGTATGTATCCAATACGTATCTAATTAGTATTTGATTTTTGTGTAAAGCTTAATAATAGTAATAAAAGTTAATAAAAAAAAAACACTTATCTAGACGACTAAGTCCTGTATTCCAGTCACCGGAGATGATAGTTTTGGATGTATTGGCCTTTGAAACTAAGAGATCACTCAGCGTTCTTATAAATATAGGTTGTTGACGGTAATCAGTAGGTGCATAAATATTTACAATTGAGATACTCTCTTCCATTTTCAAATTAGCCAAGATCAACCTGCCTTCAGTATCAGTACAAACATTATCTAATATAAAAGATACTATTTGGACTCACCAAGATACATACGCCTCTGGAGTGCTCTGTGCCATGGGAAAAGATGATCTGACCACCCCATTCTGAGCGCCAAAATCTTTCGTCTTCTCTCTTAGAAAAGGTTTCTTGTAGACAATAAAGTGAAGCTCTTTGATTTTTCAGGTACGAAAAGATTGCCCTGCGTTTTGTAGGATTACGCAAACCCCTTACATTCAGTGACAAAACTTTTAGCGAAGCCATATTCACGCATACAAAAAGATAAAAGTTTTGAAAGAAAGAAAAACAAAACACCAGAAAGTCAAACGGACACTAAACACAATCACTTACAATTACAGCTACAACTTACCTCTCCTGGGATCTACAACTATACTCAAAACAAACAAAGAGGTCCGCATATTGAGAGGTGTAATTAAGTCACATTGTTGCTTTTATATAGGATCGATACAAATTAGACTATTGGGCGTGTTAATTGGTGGAAAAAGAAAAACTGAATCAATGCTGAAAAATTAAGGTCCGGTCAAGATAAACTATAATTTTTTAAGTCTTCTTCCGTATCGATTTTAATTGCAGCCTTGGTCGCTGGATTTAGTTTAATAAAAATTTTCCCATCTGTTGTCCAAACTCTCCATTCTTTGTGCTGGCGCTTTTTATCACGTAATGTTTTGAATAATCCGGCTCTTTGGGCTGTAAGATTTTCATTTATGTAGATTTTTTCTGCGCCTGAAAGGTGTTGGACGTTTGCTCTGCGTAGTTTCCTGCGGTTCCGATACATTTTATCTTTGCTGTGATAATTATTGAAACGCACAATTATTGGTTTTGGTTGAGTTTCCCCCCTCTTAAAACGATGGACTATGTCTATATCTTCCGGATACAAGTCTATGTCCATACTCTCTGCCAACTTAATAATTGTCTCTTCAAGATCTTCATCTTCCACTTCGGGAATCCCAAATATTTCTAAATTCACCTTTCTCGTATATTGTTCGAGATCATCCAGTTTTTTCTCCAAAGACTCAATTTGCGCAATCTTTTCCTGTAGCTTAGTGCTCATCTCTTCCTTATTAGTATCGATTTTTTCATTCAAACCAGAGTTCTTCTTTTCCAAGTTCTTCACTTTCTTGTGTAGATCCGAGTTGCTTTTAGTAAGTTCATCTGTTTTGGCTTGTGAAAAGTCGAGAGATTCGCGCAGCTCTTTATAGTTGTTCTGTAATACTTTAAGATCGTTAATCAAGCTGTTGATGTTATTTTCAATTCGCATTAAAGCCTTCCACATGTCTGACAAAGAATGGGTCCCTTCTTCGTGTTCGACAGAATCCGCCATTGTTGACGAACTGAATTCTTCGTCTGAATTACCACTTTTCGCTTCTTGTTTGGGCGACGTATCAGTGCCTGAACCGCCACTGAGCCTCTTTCTCTTTATTTTTTTCCATATTCAAAGCATTTGTCGGTTTTCATCTTTAAATTGCCTCTCACATAACGGAGCTCAAAAAAACATGTCCGACTCTTGTCAGCCTCTCTTCCCAGTCCCCACATACACATTTGATCAACTGTTGTACCTAAATATATGTGTTTGTATATATTTCAAACCATGCAAGATCTTTCCTTCTTGATGTACTACAAAAACAAAATTCGTCTCGGAAAAAAAATTCCAAGCTAATTAGAAATAGATAAATCTGTTAACAAGATCAAAGGGAAGCATGGATAAAACTTTAGGAACAAACAACCGGTAAAAGACATGCAAAGACGCGAGGGCTTCCGTAGCCATTTATCCTTATTTTATGACCTATGCTTCCATTCGGTCTTGTCCTCCCTATGTTTTTCTGGGCCGCTTCCAATCTTAAGCATGGCTACCTTGAACAACTACATTTTTTACAAGTTCATCAAGCGCATCAATGAAAGTTTTTTTCCTTGCTTGTGAACCTTTCACTTCGAGATGGAGATCTTGGCATATCGACTTTAGCTGAGCCAACTTCAGACTTTTCAGATTTTTTTTCTTTTGAAAACTTACAGATGTTAACCTGTTCAACTTCGATGGGATGCTGGAGCTCGAACATCTCCTGATGGATGGCAATCAGCAAATCTTGGCGAGTCATCTCTGCTTCCAGTGCTTCTACATCTTCCTCGTAGACCTCGTTTCCCGCATTCATCTCTTTCAATTTAGCGCTATGCCTGGAGAAAAAGCTTTTAATCTGCTGTGTTTTTTTTTTCACTCACAGGGTTCAAAGAAAAGTTTCCCATCCTCATCTTTTTTTCACTTTCATTTCTTTGGACACTGCAACTGGATCAGCTTTATTACCGGTCCTTTGTCCCTCTTCGAACTTCTCGCTCAGATATACTTTCACTTTTTCTTCAAATCTCTTCTTCTCTTTGACTGTTTTAAGGGCCCAGCCCATCTTCTGAGAAGGAGTGCTACGTTTGGCAGGCTCACCAGATGGCTGCTCTACGGTAGTAAGGGATGGCTGGTATTCTGGTTGGCTTATCCCTGTTACTCTGTCGGCCCATTTCTTCCTGATGGTGTCATACAAAGAAACTGACTCTAACTCTTTCACGTGCATCCCGATATCCATGTGAGCTTGGGCCTCTTCTTCTGTTTTGAATGTCAGGATGCAGTTGTTCTCGTTACAGCCAAAGATTTCACTGATACCGGTAGCAGTACTCGCTCGAATTACGCCTCGCTCTTTCTGTCGTGGGGCAAAGGGAAGAATCACTTTAAAGTCATCGATTCTCTGCTTTCTAAATTCATTGTAGGGCAGGTGTTTACCTTTGCCAATCCTATATGCCTTCCAGACTCTGACTCCTTTTTCCTCATACATGAAATTGTAAAGCAGGCTGATACCTGGTATATTGTTAAAGGCGTCATCAAGATCTTTGGAGCTATCAATTTCCACCACAGAAACTGGGCATCCTGTCAGCCCTCTATGTGATTCAATGGCTGTCTTCATGTCCTCTGCTGTGGTGACGTCGTGGTTTTCGTTGACATAGCGTCGTATGTGGGCCTTCATGGGGGCAGTTTTACGGTCACAAATGTCTTTTCCAGCTTGGGGATCGGAAAAGTCATAGCGAATTACAGACACCCCAGTGCGTTTGCCTATGTCAGCAAGGTAGACGATAAGCGGGCCATTGTGGTAGCATCTTGCGTTGTCCGATCTTAGGTACGCCTGGGTGATAAGAGGATACTCTGCTTTGATGGTCTTGAACAGGTGGTCAAGAAGAGATGCCACTGCATAGTTGTTTTGCGTACAAGCATTGAAAATGTAAACGAAGCACTCCACTTCATAGTTTTCCTCCCTCCTAGTGACAACTGCACTGACATGCCAGCTGAGGCCACGCTTTCCGAAGAACTCGCTCATACTCTCTCTGTACTTCATGGGAAGAAACTTCATCGCCCAATCGACAATAATCAAGCACGTCTGTTGGTCAAGCTTACTCATGGCATCTTGTTTTGCCTCTTCCTGCAAAAACGTTCTCAACAAATGGGCTTTCCATGCGCGGATAAAAAGTCAAAATGTGTTCTGTTTCTCTGCTGTTCATCTATTGAAATACTTTTGATTTTTTCTTCAACATCTTTCAAGGTGAATTCGAGAGACTCACAGCGATCACATTCGATGTCGTGCTTATGTGAGCATTTAGTCTGGTATTCTTGTCTTTGATCACTCAGAGCGTACGTCGAGCAGTGATCGGGACAGTTTTCTTCACGTCCAACATGGGCCTTGTAATCTGTCTTCAAGTATCGTTTTGCTTCTTTGATGTTGTTTTTGATGGTCTTTGCCCATGACTCGTCTGCTCCGTACTCGACCATTGTTTGTGTTGGAATCATCAAGTTATCGATGGCTTCTGTTCCTTCAGCTGTGATGTTATCTAAACCTTGCAGGGACTTCTGCATCGAGGCGCTTCAGACATCTAGTATTCTGTACAAGGACCTCTCACCGGCTGGCTCGAACTGTTGTTGGTTACAGTACGAGAGGTATCGGTCAATGATTCGAGTGGGAATCAGTGTTCGCACAACAGCTGGAATAATTATTTGTTTTCCAGAATCCAGTTTCATTGTCTTGGTGCCGAAGGCCACGTCTTGCAGGAATTCTGGTCTTGAAACAAAATCAAGGAAGTGATGTACTTTTGCGTGCCCAATCTTGTTCTAAAAATCTGTTTGTCTGGAATAGGTTGTCCTTTCCCTGACTTTGTGGCATGGTCACGGGCTTGGTCAATTCGCCACTTTGTCAGACCCGGTATTATCCTTTGGAGTTCTGAACGGCTAAAATCGTTAGCAAATATGGACAAAATCTGACGTTTTGTTTGCCACGTTTGAGCATCATTGTGGGCCTTGACCAGGGCATCTATAAGATCTGATTCGATATCAAAGTGCTTTGGCGTTGTTTCTTTTGATTCTCCGTCTGTCTGATTGATTTCCAAAGTTGTTCCTCTTGCCCTGGACTGATAACTGATAAGGTGGTAATGAACATTTCTTTTGCTTTTCTCAAATAGTACTTTTGCTGGGTAGAAGAAATGTCATTCCATTCAGTATTCAATGTAGACTGGAGAGGACTTACACGGCCGTCTGTCACACTACCAAAAGCATCGTTTAGGGCCTTTCTTTTAGTGTGCTTTTAGTGTTATATATATATAATATATACATACATATATATATATATATATATATATATATATATATATATATATATATATATATATATATACCGTACATCCTGTGCCCAAGTTCAGGAGTTGCCATAAAGCCCTTATGGTAATAACCGGGAGGGCACATTGTATACATAATTGTATATATATATATATATATATATATATATATATATATATATATATATATATATAATTTCTTAGCAAAAATGTCTAACACTCGTTCGACTGTAACTCTTCAACGAAATGCTTTTGCGCTTCAAAATTTTGCCAAGATGTGTAGTTTTAAACTCTCTACAATTCCATAAACATTTTGGAATCGGAATCTATTGTTTAATGCTTCTGAATTTTGTTATGACGTAAGTGAAAACCAAGAATTAACATTTCCCCAATTATCCAGCCCTAGTTCGGTTTTTCTATAGGAGCAAATAGTAGATATAAACTCACCAGAACCAATCGGGACAGCAAGTTTATGAAGAGAGAGGATTTCATCTGACATGCTGGCATTAACTCTTCGAAAGTTGGCCATCTGTTTTTGTAAACCTTTATGCAGCGGATGACAACACTTTTTCTTTTTCGTCCTGACCAGTCAAGCGTGAGTTCTCTCCGATGCCTAGGCCAGATGGTCATTGTCGCAACTTCGGTTGATTCCTCAACGCGACCCGCACGATTTAGAATAAGGTTTATTTCTGAAAGTGCATGTTGATCCTTACTTCGCTTTACACTAACACCAAGACTACCCAAATAAGAAGTCATGTCATGGTCGCACTTTTCCAATGGTATAATGGCCGAGTTGTTTGCGAATGGACCACATTGAGTTTCGTTTGAGGCAAAGGAACATGTCAGAGATAGTGCACTAATGATTGCAAGGGTGAAATGACAGTTGTCTTGAGAAAGGGACCTATTATTAATTGTTGAAGTTGCGAAATATATTTACGTCACCGCCAAGTTATCCAAACCGACTTGTGATATCAAGTTACTAATAAAAGAGATTGAATGATTTTCTCTTAACCGAGACGAATTTTTTTTTTGGTAGTACATCAAGAAGGAATGATCTTGCATGGTTTGAAATATATATAAACACATATATTTAGGTACAACAGTTGATCAAATGTGTATGTGAAAGGCTATTTACTGTTTTGCTTTTTATTGCGTGACACAGTTAACAAAGCGTAAGCCCTACTAACAACATTGGACACTCCAGGGCTCAAATTTAGAAAATTGTGTCCAAAATGTCTAAAACAAATTCTCCAGCTCGAACTTCATGATATTGATAAGAAAAATGGTTATTTTGATATCAAAGCAATGTTTCAAAACTGCACATAAGTTGCCCAGGGAGTCAAGACGTGACCTTTCACGCGTGTTTCGCAACTCATTATGTATACATTAGTAATACGATAATACACTCGCTATATTCCAGGCGTAGTCAATCGATAAACTGATAAACGATAACAATCAATAGCAATCGATATCAATCTTCGATTGATATCAATTTCCGATACCACTCGATAGGAATCGATAAAGACAAAAAGTTGTGAGTTCGATTGATATCGATTTGGAAATCGATAAGGATTGGTTTACCGATTGTTATCGATTATCATCGATTTTTATCGGAAACTATTTTTGTCAATTTCTACAAGTTAGAGATTGACACGATGTATTTTCTATGGTTTTATTGAGTCATTCAATCGTGGATATGCAATGCAAATATCAACAAGCTGATACTAAAAGAACAAGAACAATAACAGAAATAATTTGGTATTTTTATCGATGTTAAGCTTCAGCGCGGTTCAAAGAAGAAGAGGAAGTTGCGACCAAAGTAACGGTGTGCAACCCTCTTGTCTCGCTATAGCAACGCCAAAAATATGAAGGAAAATAAACAACAAAATCAGTGTTTTTATAATTTCAGTTAATTGCATTAAGAAAGAAGCGTAGTAATAAATCGCAGAGTAAGCAAGAAATATAAAATAATCCAGTAGCACAGAAGTCATCACTTTTGCTGCATAAATATTGATAAGGAAGAACACATGTAAAAGAAGAAGTAATTTTCTGTGTTTTTCGTCGTCATAAAATAAAGGCTCTACTCGCGAATTGTGATATATTATTGTTTGGAAGTGCTTTTCATCATGACGGTCATCGTTAGGGCGTAACCGATTGGAAGCGTTCGGGAGGGCTACAATGTCCGTGCATATATAGGATCGAGTTGGACTTTCATCAACGCGATAAACGACATAAAGGAGATGCAAGATGCAATCGACAACGCTGGGATGAATGGACAAGTTAAAATATTTTAAAACCCCAAACCAAGAACTAGCTGCTGATATAATAAAATGTTTTACCATTTGAACGCGGGTCTCGTATTGTTTACTAAATAGTAACGCCATCTTTGAAACGAATACTCCGCCAGGGACTCGGTTAAGCCTAAAGAATACGTTCAGAAGGACGTCGGACACCTTATTGAAACTTATATAACGGAGTAACTGGTTATATAGTTAAATTTAGGCCTGAACAACCCGAGAAGCTAGGTGGTACAGTGGTACAGTGGTACGGTAGGCTATCTAAGCCTAAGCCTAGCTGAGATCACAGGTTCAATCCTGAGTGGGGGATTTTAGATTTTCTTTTTTACACTTAAAAATTTATTGAAAATAAAATTCCAAGTGTCGACATTACGTTATATAAGTCTTAATAAGGTGTCCGACGTCCCTCTAAATGGTATTCTTTAGGCACAACCCAGGGACTCCTTGGGATTAGTGATTGTTATCGATAACTGTCGATTGCTATCGATTATTATCCATTATCTCAATCGATAACAATCGATAATAATTTTTTTCTGTGAGTTCGATTGTTATCGATTACCGATTTCAATCGATATCAATCGGTGATTGATATCGATTGATATCGATGGTATCGATTGATTTCCGATATCGATTGATATCGATGGTATCGATTGATTTCCGATATCGATTTCTATCGATTGACTATGCCTGGTATATTCTGGCGTAAACCGGCATGCTAATTAGACAAAAAATTATTCATCAATTTCATGGAAGTCGATCGACTTTGACCCTATTTCATTTTTTAACAATTCAAGACCCCGCGCTCAAAATTTTTCAAGCCCAACAAGAAACCTTTCAAATATCATAAAATGCAAAAATATTGAAAATAAACTGCCGCACTTTTGAGAAAACATTTTTTTGAAAATTGCTAAAATCGCGTCACAACTCAAATTCCGACGTGCAGCCAAGAGAAAACCGAGTCCCTCACAAAAAATATTTTTTGAAACAAACAAATATCGAGGCTAACGTACTCTCGAAACATCAAATAATACGGCAAATAAGAAAAGAAGTCGATGCGCCAAGTATTTCTGATTTTAGTGCCGTTCAAAGTTGAGCCAAAATTCGGGCAATTTGGGGCCATTTATGAGCCCAAACTTAGGGGGTGGTGATCTCGAAAAATAAAGGGTCGTTGAAGCTCATATTTGTCCAGTCTTATTTCTACCAGATGATTATTAAATGGTAGAAATTTGAAGTAAATCGGCCGACCCCGATCTTTTGCCCCTGCCCGGTTTTCTCAGACAATGACTCTTAAGGTAATTCCCTGGAAAAAGAATCTGTCATAGATTTGTAATGAAACTTGGCACAAATATTGAACAAGTCATGAAGGTTCCAAAATTGCAACAAAAATGAGGGGTCACCGTGCTCGTTTTAGTGGTATACTGCTGACGAATACAGTGTTTAAAGGCATTTTCAGGCAATAACCGCGTGAAGCTAATATGCTCAATATTTCCACTGCATATTGATATTTCGCGTATAAGTTGACTTTATACATATGTATAATCGTCTGTATCAGAAAACGTGTCCAAAAAGCTTCAAATTTACTGAACACTCGAACAGTAGACGGTTGCTTGGTGTGCGGTACTCTACCCAAAACGGCTTTCTTCGTAGGATTTCTATAAACTGTGCAAAATCTGATCATATATTTTTGCTCACTTTTTAAATTTGCGTTGGGAACACTATCCTGATTGAATTTATGCAGTATAAAATGGGATCACCGTGCTCGATTTTGCGCTAGAGCTCACAGAGTCCTTTTCTATCGTGGGAAAGGCCGGCTTTCCTCACAAAAGCCGCCATTTTTTTCAATCTGATGTCGCAATGTTTATGCGCAGTAGGGATGCGCAGTGCAAAACCAGGGAATCACCTTAAAGTCATACCTTATACGTGTTTTATGAAGGACCTCTCATCATGGAATCCGGCACTTTTTCACTCGAAAAGACGCAATAATTCAAGTGAATAATCCGGCTTCTGATCTTTAGGGATGCACCATTAGAAATGTGAAGGGGGGGGGGGGGGTAGGACTTTCTGGAAAGGCATGTTATTTTTTTCACAACCAGCAGGAGTGCAAGCTTTTTTTTTTTCAACCTTCAAACCCTTGTACAATTTTTTTTTCCAAAATGACTATGCCCTCTATTGGTCTTGTTCTACTAGGACCATTTCAACCGCGCAAATGTTCTTTTGTTGTAGTGTCCCAACAGAACACGTTTGTATTAAGTATATTTATTTCATAATAATTAAGATTTTCTATTGAAATTTGGTGTATGAAAACCCTATTCATGGTTCGCAGCCAATCAAAAATAGCGTTTCGTCCAGTCACAAATGTTACGTAATGTAACAGGACACCTAACACGTGCAGTGTTAGACATTGACTTTGCCACATTGTATGTTGTAATCTCTCTCGCTTGCGCAAAGCCTAGCTCGTTCGATTTCTGATGCGAACCAACTTGTGCGTAAATACCGTACGTCCGCACTGCCCATGAAGTAATCTATATGTTTACACGCCCCAACCGAGATCAATGGCAGTTGAAACAGCTATAAAGTTAAACAATTATCACCACAATCTCTTAATTTAATACTATGGCAGCTATAGAGATGAAGGGCATCAGAGTTGGTTCAAATTGAAATATCTATGCAGACAGTAGAAATTGTTTTTTTTTAAATAAAATGAGATGCCTGAAATGCAGTTTGAAGACTGTCCAACCCTTTAAGCTTAAAAATCAGTATAAATTAGAATTGAGACGGATTGGCGAGCGCCAAAGGCGCGAGCCGCTGGGGGGTTCTGGGGGCATGCCTATGGTGGCCCATCGTTATCATAGTAAAATATGCAAGTTATTGCAAAGGTAACAATAAAAATGGGAAGAAAAAAAAATAAGAAAAAAGGTAGAAAAAATAATAAATTAATAATATTAAAAAAAAACTTTGAAAATAAATATCTCCAATTAAAAAAGGTAACCAAAAAAATATAAAATATTATTAAGCAAAAAAAAAATAAAAAAATACTTTGGGAAAATATCATCAAAAACGAAATTCGGAAAAACATTGAAAATCAATGTCGAAAAACAACATTGAAAATAAACATTGAAAAACAACATTGAAAATCAACATTAAAAAACAACACTGAAAATCAACATTGAAAAAAACATTGAAAATTAACATTGAAAAACAACAATGAAAATCAACATTGAAAATCATCATTGAAAAACAACATTGAAAATCAACATTGAAAAACAACATTGAAAATCAACATTGAAAAACAACATTGAAAAACAACATTAAAAATCAACATTGAAAATCAACATTGAAAAAAAAAACAAGTCGAAAAAAACACTGTTTTTTCCACGTGGCCCATCGTTATCATAGACCTGGATGCTTTACAGGCTTGTTCAATACATTACATTCATTGGAAGCTCCTGATTCACCAGGGTTGTTCAATTGGTGCTTAATATCTGCAATATATGATTATCGAAGTGTAAGGGTGAAAGTGCAAAAGAAGCGGAACGATTTACTGTCCATAAGCGAGTGCTGCCAGTGCAGTAAACCGAGCACATGGCCCATCGTCCTCATAGCCCGTGATGTTATTTATCAGCGGACTTCTCATCTATACTCATCATCGATCGACGAGAAATGAAAACAAGCAGGCAACGAAACGGACCTAAAAGTCGTAGAACTAGCAGTTAAGGAAGAAATCAGTGGACCGGGATAACTCTTGGGGCATTGAACAATGCACAAAAAGTTACGAGAGCACCACCAGTTGGCAGTACCGCGAGGCTTAGTAAACGATGTGATGACGAGCCTTGTGGCGATCGAGTGCTGCTTTTCTTCGTAATGTCTGGGCACCATCTTAGAAAACGAAATTAGAGGAAGATGTAGTATAAATAGTGCTATAAAAAAGGACAGGCTAAACAAGACTCCCACTCGTTTCAAAAAAGTATTTTAAAAGCCTAAAGTATAACGCAGTGGCTATTCGTACGGCACCCGTACGCGGACTTCGATTTGCTATTCGTACGGGAGTCCAAAACTTTCGTCAATTTTCGATGTTATTCTTCTTTTTTATTCATCCACAATATTAAATGTTCGTTTAGTTTTCCGAAGCGCTTTCGGCAAGCGATGTTGATTTGGCTCAGACTAATTTGCTGACTTGTCTCTGTATACTACGCGAGCGACTCATTTCGTGACTCTTACAAATTTTTCGCGTCAAAGAAAACTCCCGTACGGCCAACTTCGATTTGCTATTCGTACGGGAGTCCAAAAACTTAAAAAACTTTCGACAATTTTCGATGTTATTCTTCACTTTTGTTGATCCACAATGAAGATCACTTTTTGCCGTACGTGAGTGATTTTTTTCGGTTCTTTTTATTATTACAGTATATATATATGTTTCATTACAAGACTCCCATATGAATAAACAATAACAAGTTAGCCGGAGTACATGGCGGTGTCACGAGATTCTTTCGCGTAGCTGAATAAACATCGCTCACAAGAAGCGCTTCGTGAATCTAAACAAACGTACAATATTATGGATCGGCAAAAGTGAAGAATAACATCGGAAATTTACGAAAGTTTTATACTCCCGTACGAATAGGAAATCGAAGATGGCCGTACGGGAGTATTCTAAGTGTCACGAAATGAGTCGCTCACGTAGTATACAGAGACTAGGCAAATTGGTCTGAGCCAAATCAGCATCGCTTACCAGAAGCGCTTCGTAACACTAAACGAACATTTAATATTGTGGATCAATAAAAGTGAAGGATAACATCGAAAATTGACGAACGTTTTGGACAATAGCAAATCGATGTCCGCGTACGGTTGCCGTACGAATAGCAACTGTGAAAGTATAAAGCTTTCCCAGTAAGACTTCAGAGAGGATCGCGCCGTTAGATCACAGTTAAGAATTTGTTCTCTTCGATGACATAAACCTTTTGATCTCAGCGGTTTATCTCTCAGATTGATAAGAGGGTTCATGTTGTCCAGAGCCGTCTCAGTTAGAATTATCAGTTTATTTCTTTGTGCCGTTATTCGGTGCTAGCTCTGTTGGCATACATTGTGGTTTCTTTTGGCTCACTTTTGTTGCAAGATAAATACTTATCGGCTAAAGTTTGTTTCGCTTTGAAAGTGCCAGGATCATTAAATTTCTCAGGCCGTGATTTAATGTCTAAAGTCTGCGGCGTGCAAGACTTGTGAGAAAGTGTTTCCGGCATTACGGTTGAAAGCCGTAGTTTATAATTACACTGCAGTGAAATCACGAATTCTTGCAATAATGTTTAGCTCCTAAGTTAGTTCTGTAGTTTAGTAGTGTGTCTCAGTAGAAACTCGAGTCTTGCTTAAAAGCATTAAATTGTGTTCATTCCTTGGTAGGACTCAAGAATTTACTAGCAACCGTGAGATTTACAAAACAGCAACTGTGCTGCAGATTATCTGTTGGATGCCAAATCAAACGCTATTACAAAGCAACAGAGGTTTATCATAGCTCCACGATGAGTATAGATGAGATGTCCGCTGATAACTGCCATTTCTACGACTTTAAGGTCTGTTTCGTTGCCTGCTTGTTTTCATTTCTCGTCGATCGATGATGAGTATAGATGAGAAGTCCGCTGATAAATAACATCACGGGCTATGAGAACGATGGGCCATGTACTCTGTTTACTGCACTGGCAGCACTCGCTTATGGACAGTAAATTGTTGCGCTTCTTTTCCACTTTCGCCCTTACACTTCGATAATCATATATTGTAGATATTAAGCACCAACTGAACAACCCTGGTGAATCAGGAGCTTCTAATAAATGTAATGTATTGAACAAGCCTGCAAAGCATCCAGGTCTATGATAACGATGGGTCACGTGGAAAAAACAGTGTTTTTTTCGATTTGTTTTTTTTTTCAATGTTGATTTTCAATGTTGTTTTTCAATGTTGTTTTTCAATGTTGTTTTTCAATGTTGATTTCAATGTTGTTTTTCAATGTTGATTTTCAATGTTTTTTTCAATGTTGATTTTCAGTGTTGTTTTTTAATGTTGATTTTCAATGTTGTTTTTCAATGTTTATTTTCAATGTTGTTTTTCGACATTGATTTTCAATGTTTTTCCGAATTTCGTTTTTGATGATATTTTCCCAAAGTATTTTTTTATTTTTTTTTGCTTAATAACATTTTATATTTTTTTTGTTACCTTTTTTAATTGGAGATATTTATTTTCAATTTTTTTTTTTATATTGTTAATTTATTATTTTTTCTACCTTTTTTCTTATTTTTTATTTCTTCCCATTTTTTATTGTTATCTTTGCAATAACTTGCATATTTTACTATGATAACGATCGGCCACCATACTAAACATTCCTATTTTGCTAAAATCTTCACAGGACGAAATAACGGAATTAATTTGTTCTTAAGCCAACTTAAAGATTAACATTTGAGGTATTTAATGAATCTTTAGGTGTTGTACAAAAGACCTGAAATGAACCTTTAATTGAACTTTCAGGGACCTATTAAAGTCTTCTTATGAAGCATTTCATGTAAGCTTTAATTTAAGATTAAAGACAACCGAAAGGTTCATTTTTATAAACTTTTGAGATGTCCCCTAAATTGTCTTAAAGTCACCTTTAATTCACCTTTAATTGACCTTTAATTTGACCTAAATGTTTGGTAGATGTCTTTTAGGTCACCTTTAATTTAACTTTAATGTTTGGTGGTTTTTTTTAGTCACCTTTAATTTTCATTTAATTGTGCTTTTGGTAGTCACATTAAAAGTTATCTTTAATTCACCTTTATTTTCGGTTTAATATTTGATCTAGAGCCATTTTATTGATAATTACATTTGTAATTTTAAATTAAGGCCTGCTTCAGAGCAAACAAAGAAGATGAAAGTTGTGTCCTTTCGAATTCTGGTTTACATTCTGTTTCTGTACTTTTTACCCCAAGGACAGTGACAATCAGTTATGGTCATGATTGTTTTGCATGAGACAAGAAGTGTTGTTAAACCAGGATGATGTAAAAATCAGTGTATTTATTATCTCTTTTCTTACTTTAAATTCAACAAATAACAGAAATCAGATTATTTACAGTGAACCAAGCAAATACATGTAGAGCCAATAGTTCAAGCCCCAAATATTACAAATATCTATGTACATTAATACATGTGATAGGGCTTATGCATGATGACATCAGACTAGCTGATTTCACCCCTAAGCCTCCCTTTCATAGTGTAAACATGCAAAAATCTCATGAATGTATTCTCAAAGGAGCAAATCCAAAAATAATACCCACTCAAAAACAACACGCAGTTGGCAAAAGTTTGCAAAGAATTTCTAACAAATGAGGCTTGATGGTGAATTTTGAGCTGGAGACATCATCATCATGCATAAGGCCTATCATTGTGTTGTTGATCTTGTCTTCTTTGCCCATCCAAGGGACATTACTGGTCTGTGTTGTTGATACACTGATACAAAATGTAAGCATAATGCATATCAAGCTTGATAGACCCAACCTCAAGCTTTTTATGAAAGATAATTATTTCAATCTACTGGTAGATGTTGCCATTTGTTTTTGATCCTAAAAAAAAGCTAATAATACCACAACTAATTTTGGTGTTTGTAGTATCATATTATTCTTACATTGCTTACATGAACCAGATTTCACTAAATCATCATTCAGATCAGGTGTACTATAATAATAAATGACAACAAACAAGACATTCTCTGGATTTCAGTAAAACTAGCCAAAACTACTAATAGTACTGTATTCGTTTACAGTCAAAACAAGTCAAGTGCTCCTGCATAGACTGAGTGAATGAATGAATTTATTATTGCAATATTTGATTTCATTACTCAATTCAATAATCCGCTCTTCAAATGAAGAATGCAAAATTCAAAAGCGGTTTCACATGCACTTGTCATGTGAGAATTTTATAAGGTAGGTTTCCCGATATTTAGATAAAATGTACATCACCCTTACCAAACCAAGTGTATTTTAAAAGTGATTTAAAGGTACTTTTAATGTATTTGAACGATTTGAACTATATTTTGAGCTCATCATGGTGTATTTTAATTATATTTTAACAAAAATTCTAAAATAGTGGTAAGAGCTTGAAATGTATTTGAGGTATAGTTAAATGCTATTTAATAAACCGGATAGGTTTTTCCATGTATTTGTAAGCTATTTGTCGCCAAAACTACATTTCAAATAGCGTATTTGAACACTTTTTTGACAACATGACTGCCGAAGTGTTACTCTAAATTGTTTTAAATAGACTATTTGAACACTGTTTGGAAAAGAATCATAAAATGTTGTCCTTTTATAATGTAGTTGTAACAAGTAAAAAATAAAAATACGTTTTAAATATGTTTGAAACAGCATTCGTTCTCCTGCCAAATTTAAAATATATTAACCTCGATCGGTCCTTGATAGTACATGCAATATGATAACAACATTATAAAATGAGACTACATTCGATATTTGTCTTGGTACAATTTAAGCTTACATGTAAGTTAACCCTATTCGGCCTGGGCTTTTTTTGAGTTCCTGAGCCTGTGGGGGGGGGGGGGGGGGGGCACATTGTGCCCCCCCTTCGTAACTTCAAGAATATTAAGGCTACGACAATGAAACCTGGAGGGTACATAGTACGTCCGAAACTGTCTCCTTTGCAGTCCGCACAATGAAACGATGACGTCATATGACGTAGTTATTAGGTAATTAGTTATACGGCCGCATTTGGATCCGCCATCTTGGATTTCTGAAATTTTTTAAAACCTCTTAAAAACCGTCCAAATTGACTCAAAATTAATCAAAACCAATAAATAAGTGCTAAATGACGTAAAAATATAAAAGTTATACCAATAAACATTGTTTTTCTTCATTCAAAGGTACAAATATGCAAATTTCAAAAAACATGGCTGTCAAAACCTTGTTGCCATGGAAACATCAAGTCACGTGATCAAAAAATTGTCATACAAAATTGTTGCCAGATAAATTTTAGGAAAAGTCACAAAGTTTGATGGCGTTTGAATACATATTGAAGAAGTTATGAAGGTTCAAAGTTAGCGCGGGCACTTTGTGCTCCCCCCCCCCCCCCCCCCCCACGCCGAATAGGGTTAAAACATATCGGTTTTTGCTTTGAAATTAACTGGTCATGATACAGATTACATGTATGAGCTCCAGAATTTACGTTTAACATACAATCGTCATAAAACGCTGAGACTTTAATAGATCGAACCTTGTACATGAAAGATTGTCTGTAGTCTTGCTTCGTTTTGCGAGTTGTGTCATACCTGTAAGCTTGAAGTGAACCCTTGCTTTTAATCTAGTATTAACTGCTATAAATAATGGTTTGTTTGCATGTATTATGGATATTTTTTTGTTGGACCACTGATGTTTCAGATTTAAAAGCAAGTAAAAACATTTTGTCTTTGTGAACAATTTACTTGACAAAATATTGTGTTTACGCTTAAACGTTTACCAAGGTTTCAATTTACTGAGGTCGTTACTTTACCTTCGCTAGTACTTGAATCACCAGTGCAACAAATTGAATTGGCTTCAATTTCTAAAAACATTGCCTGCTATTAGAAGTGAAGCGGTGGCTTTCGTGTTCATTGCCTTTTATTTTCTAGTTCTTAGCCTTGAGATTTCAGCAGCTGTTAACTACAGCACCTTACTATACTGAAGGGAAAAGGGATAGTTTTAACTCAAATTGCATTATGAAATACAAGGCCTGCTAGACATGCATGACCATGGCCAATGTACCTTTCATATTGTCTGCCATAAGGATCAAAGGCTTTACCAGGATTGTTTTGTGAAGGATTATTTTGTGCCACAGCTAAAAAGCTGTGAACATGCAGTCAAATAAAGTGATCTGAACACCACGGCCGGAAGTGAAATAGACGTGCCACTGACCCCAAGGCTATGTAGCTGTCATTTTGACCTCAGTTACTGACCTTTGGTGGAAACCATGCGTGATCACAGCAGAATTACAACATTTACCTTGGTCAAATTTCTATTTTCTTTGGCATCATTTACTGAGGTATTACATGTAGTTCCCACTTACACTCATGAAAAGTTTACCTACATTGTAGGTAAGTAAACTCCAATACCGCAGTAAAACCCTCAAGTGTAAACAATGCAAAAATATAACTTTACATGTATGTACTGCACACAGTTGAAATAATTTTATTATACAAATTAAACCTTGCAGATTATTTGTGACCTTGTGGTGCAAGCAACTAGTGTGCTTTTGCTGAGCCATAACGAAGGCTCCTACATGTACATGTAGCTCCCGAATTCAAATTCTAGTGGAGAGAGAATTAATAACTTCTTTAACTCGAGATTAAAGCCAGTAGCAATTTTTGTCACTAAAGTTATTTATTGTGGTGACACCGCTTTATGCGCTAAAGGTCCACTTTCATATGTTGTCAATGGATCTGTTCCTCAAGCGAAAATATATTCTTGTTACTGAACTGCATTAAAACGTCACATACATGTAAATCATATCGTGAATTATGTCCGACAGCCTTTGTCAAAAGGTGGTCTTAATTTCATAAACTTTAGAACTACATGTATGGTGTAATCTCTTCATTTAGATTGGATAGATAGACTGCCCAGCGATTCCAATGACAAATGGAAAGCCATACCAAATTACTATTGTGATAAATATGGGGGCTTACTCTTTCTTCTTAGGTAGTGACTACATGTAAATGTAATTACAATATTGCAAATCTCTATAAAAATTTACCTTATATTTTATTACATAATTATTACTAGACTACTTCTAAGAATTGACTAATATTTCAAAAGACGACTGTCAAAATGACCTCATTCTTTCGAATATAAGGAAAATAACTATTGAAAAAATTGTGTTTTTTGGAAACACTGATTTGACTAGGGAATTTATTTTATACACTGTAAGTGATTTGTTAAATTAAGAAGGGAAATTCCTGATGGTCAGGCTTACAAAAAAATTCAAAATGAAATTAAACTTAATATTTGCATTATTTTCAACTAATCGCTGCCATCCCTTCTCATCTGAGGAGAAAGGCATTTGATTCTCCCACCCCTGATATGCTTAGTGCACCATTAGAATAGTAAAGTCGCACACGAGCCACGATGGCCCACACGGCCGGAGCTTATTTAGCTTAACCCGGTTTCTGTAGCATGAAGCTACTAGGAATATTGCTATTCCCCCCTGGATGGGATGCTAGTCCATCGCAGGGTTACCCCCAGCATTTTGTCGCCGGTACCCATTTATACACCTGGGTGGAGAGTGACAGTGTGGAGTAAAGTTTCTTGTCTAAGGAAACAACACGACGACAGAGACCAGGCTTTGAACCACCGACCTTCAGGTTGGAAGTCCGACGCGCTAACCACTAGACCACCGTGACTCCACTTAGTATACATGTAGGTACAAAATACTTAACAATTATTGGATGAGGTTGAGCATGATAGCGATAATTATCAAGGCCAAAGTTTGTGTTACATGTATCTGCCGAAGGCTGAGGCGGATAACACAAACTGAGGCCTCGATAATTATCGCTATCATGCAAAAACCGAATCCAATAATTTTTTTATTATGCATATTTCTGAGCTGCACTTGTAAAGACAAGAGCGCGTACAAAAAAGTGATCAATGCACAGCAGACAAACTTTTGTCTGTAGGTATGACATCACTTCTACATATATAAAATTCATTGTCTGTAGGTATGACATAACAGAAACAGCAAGCAATAATTAGCTGCGTGCTTATAGCCAATCAAAATTGAGCTAGTGACACCAATGTATAATAACATCGGTTGGAGGACAAAACATCAGTGTTATCTACATGTAAATACAGTTGTACCATCTGTAAAAATGTAGGTCTCATGTAAAGTATGTTATTTATATCTTATAATGTAGATATGATTTGTAATTTAGTATATCTCATGAAAGTCTTCTCAGCTTAATAGTTGGTACCTGTAATTTGTGATTGTGGTATGTAAAAATTATTTCTAGAAGATTGAAATAATGTTTTGTGTATCCTACATGTACATGTCGATGCAGGTTAAAAAAATAGTTTTTAAGAGATATAGAGACATGTTTATAATTTAAACATACAGTGTAAACATTGTGTTTCATGAACTGCATAAAAAATAGATGAAGTTAGCAATCTTATCAAAAGTGTTAATAAATACATGTACATGTACAGTATAATCAAGTTTGTACAAACCATACTCGAGTGTCTCCTCAATCAAATCAATAAGTTCATGGCTACTTTACATTCAAAATTTCTATTGACAGTTTTTTTTTGTGAATGTTGGTCTCTCAAACACAAGTCAGCAATACTTGTATGTACATGTAGGGCATTTCCCATTTTTGAGTTAGCTAACAGGAGCCTTTGACTCTACTTGAACAAGAAAATACATGTAGGCATGTGAAAAGAGATTTCCTTGGTTGATTGTACATGTACTATGTTTTGATAAGTGCCTCCTTACTGTGGTGATGATTAACTGGTTACCGGTCGTGGTTCGTACGGTCATGGAATTTAAGTGTGGGTCATGGAAAGTCATGGAAAATTATGTTCATTGTACAAAATCACTAAGGCAGCATACTTTGTGGGAATAATAAGGCAAGATGAAAAATTAAAAAAAATGAACGTTTTGATAAAATTTTGAAAACAACTGTTGAACTCTTGGTCATGAAAAATTTGAAAAGGTCATGGAAAGTCATGGAATTTCAAGATCTGAAAGGAGTATGAACCCTGATGTACATTACCTCATGGCAATGCTCTACCAGTACCCAGGTGAGCAATGTAGCAGCTCTCGTAAGGTCTCACACCATTGGTTCGATACCCTTCGAGAGAACAATAGAAAAAACAATGACAATAGAGGTTTCTGAGAGCTGCTACACTACCGACCCAGGTGCCACAGTCAACTCATTTTTGTCTTTGGGGGACAAGAAAAAACATAGTTTATGCATGTTCTACAACAAGCATGTGATCCTCATGTAGTAGTGTTGTGCCACAAGCATTAAGATGTACATCTGTAATCTCATGCATTGCACCAGGATGAGCGAGCACTGTCAAAAAATCATAGATATTAGTATAATAATAGACAGGTTAAACACGACTCCCACTCGTTACATTAAAGTATTTAAAAAGTATAAAGCTTTCTCAGTAAAATTTCAGAGAGAATTTACTGTAGTACATTAATTATTTTTGTTCTCTTTGATGATACTGATCTCTCAAATTGATAGGATGATTTCATGCTGTCCAGAGTTGATAGAATTATTTTCTTTCTTTATACTGTGGTTCGGTGCTACAGTACCTCTATTGGCATACGTTGTAGTTTCTTTGGCTCACTTTTGTTGCATGATAAATACTTATCGGCTAAAGTTTGTTATCGCTTTGGAAGTGCTAGGGTCGTTAAACTTCTCAGGTCGTCAAAAGTCTGTGATGTTCAAGACTTGTGAGAAAGTGTTGTCCATCACAGATATAGGCATCTTAGATCTGAGTCTCAAAAGTGCAACCAACTAATGTTAATGCTCCTCCACATGATTGTACATGTAAGTGTATAACATAAAATTCCCATCTCAAAAAATTAACTAAGCAACCTAATTCTGGAGCTTCTAAATTGGAATACATGTAAGTGCCTAGACACTTAGGGCATGTTTACATGGAGGGAGGGTGCCCTGGTTAACTGAGCTACCCTGGGAGAGCCAACTTTTCATGTTTCTTTAGAAAATGCATTGAAGGGTGTACATGTTAGAAACGGTAACCCACCTTCCCGAGGCACCCTTCTAGGAGGGCTATCTTTTTGCCATGTAAACGGCTCGTGTCGGGTTACCCGGGTAGCCGAGGTGAGAAGACCGCAAAAGAATAGTGGTATAAAATTACCATCCTGGGGAATTGTTTCATTGTTATCACTTTCCAGTGATATCTGCTGAACAGAATGAATTAGTAGAGTGCAAAATAATAGCCCCAGACACTGAAAAGCAGCCGCTTGCAGAACGAATGATAAAAAAATTAAACTTGCCGCCAAAACGTTTCTTTTGTGTGCCATCCAGTTTGTTGTGCTTAGCGGCCACTCAAAAGATAGCCCACTGACTTGGAAGTACTGGCATTACCTTTCAAAAGCAAGTAGCATAGAACTGTCGGTTTAGTTTGAGTT
The DNA here is from genome assembly GCA_022457155.1 of Cladopsammia gracilis. NCBI lineage: Eukaryota > Metazoa > Cnidaria > Anthozoa > Scleractinia > Dendrophylliidae > Cladopsammia > Cladopsammia gracilis. Next base: position 48,485 of record JAJGOT010000894.1, read on the forward strand.
GCCTAGTGTCAGTGTTGTGTACCAGGTTAAAAATAACCCACAATATTGTTAAATAATGTGCATTCTTTTTTTTCAATTAACTTTGATTGCTACGTACATTCTATTATTGTTTTACTGCAGAAAAGTATGTGCAAATGAAGGGGAAAAAAGGCCCAGCAGATACAGGATGCATAACAAGGCTGATTCACAAGGATAAGGGTACGTCCGATTGACTGATTCCGGAGTAGGAATATGCAGAATGGTCACAAAAAAATCACATTCTTTGAGATTTGGGACCAATAAAAAACCTTAACTTCTGCCACTGTCGTATCATAAACATGTTTTAACAGATTTGCAAAGCAAGTGTGCCTGAACAACCAATTCTCAGAGACTATTCTGTTTACACTTATTCTGGAAAATGGTGAATTGAATGTGCCCTACATTATTGCATTACAAATTCAAATATTTTGATTTGACAATGCAAATGTTCCTTGCTTCTTACCGCACAAAATATCTGAATGATACATGTGGCTTCGTGAGTGTAGGTTGTTTGCAACTAAACCTGAATGTGATGCTGAGTATGTGCTCGGTTTTCCTTTAATGTTTGGATTTCATCTGAGAGGTGCACAGTAACTTTCATTTCCACCAAAAAATACAAGATGTCAAGTTGTATACACCAAATTGAAGAAACGTTGACCCGTGAAAAGCATAAACCATGAACGACGAAACTGAATGGGATGCTGGGTAGGCAGCATTGGCAAGCTAGTAACATTCTATTTCTTGATAATCAAGATGTTTTCTTTGTTTGAGACATTTAAGAGCATGATTTATGCATCCTGTGTTAATAATTATAATGTGTATTCTGTCACAGACAAAGATCAAATTTTCCAACTTCCCAGTAAACCTTTGGGTCGCATCGTTCATGGCTTATGCTTTTCACCCGACGTTCTTCAATTTGGTGTATCATTTTAATACTTGACTGCTTAAACATAAAGCATATTTATCAAGGTGCCAAAAAACATCTTCAAGCATCGTAATTTTCGTATTGAACAAAAATCGAAATGTGGAATCAAGGAATAGGATTTGTGAATCAAATTGAATGGTCATGATTGTGAATAATTGCATAATCAAGAATTTAGACCAGTAATAAGTTCACGGATTTGGTTTTCATGTTGATATAAATTACCAGTGTATTAATTTTCAGAGGACCAAAATATTTTATACTTAAATTTTGACTTTAAAATACTCAAATTTTGACCCTTTTAGGGGTCAGCAAATTACATGCATACAGTTGTCATTTGTTTTATTGAATTTTTTTATATTAAGAAAGAATTAGTAAATTCGAATTGTATTTAACAACTATTCACCGAAGTGGAGGTGGGTAGTTGCTGGGAGGTGAATAGCACTTGCTATTCCGAGTTTCAGTAGCCAATCAGAGCGCGCCAACAATGCTATCCACTGTTTCATTATATACTAAATTTATATATTATTATAGGGTTTGAACCATGTTAAAATTATTTGTAAGGAATTTAGAAAGTATTTCAAATATATTTTTATTGTATTTTGACAGACATAATTATGAATAAACCATTTATTGCAAATACGTACTACTCCATGTTGTTTTTAAAATCTTTTAAAATCTATGTTCAGTGTATTTTCAGGTAGTTTGAAAGGCTCTTATACCCGATTCAAATACTATTTATAGTATATTTTGAAACATCACCCATTTTCTCCATTCACGAAATATAGAGGTTTTTCAAAATACGACACAATAGTGTTTTAAACAGGTTTAAACATCGTTAAAATAAGTCAAAAACTACTTAAAAACTATATTTCAAGCACGAATTTTCAATGTATTTTGAATACAAATACATTCAAAATAGCTTTCCAAACAGTTTGCAAATAGTTTAAGAATTGTTTTTTTAAAAAATTGTAAACTGTTTTGATGCTAATTTTCCACTATTTCAAATACGTTTCAATATCGTTTTAAACAGGTTTAAACATCGTTAAAATAAGTCAAAAACTACTTAAAAACTACATTTAAAGCACGAATTTTAAACGTATTTTGAATACAAATACATTCAAAATAGCCTTCCAAACAGTTTGCAAATAGTTGGAGAATTTATAATGTATTTTTAAAAGATTTGTGAGCTGTTTTTGAAACTATTTTTTAAGGTGTTGAAACGTATTTGAAATATATATTTTAAAACGTATATGTGGATCTGAATTCATCGAAACTACACTCTGAAAAGGTTTTAAAAATATATTTCAATATCGTTTTAAACAGGTTTAAACATGGTTAAAATAAGTCAAAAACTACTTAAAAAACATGATTCAAATACATATTTTTCATATATTTTTCAAAAATATATTAAAAATAGTTTTTCAAAATACATTAAAAACAGTTTTAAGATAGGGTTTGGTTTGCTAAGGGCAGCCAAGGGTCTTTGTATTTTTCTTTTCGTTTTGTTTTGCCAATTACTTTTTAACCTTCTCAGAATACCAAAGAGCCTTTTCTGTGTTTTAACATTCTGAAGGAAATTTTAAAAAGCTGGTATCAGAACTTAGAAGAGAGAACAAAACAAATTGCAAATATGGTTGTTTGAATTAATTTTTGCATTCTTCAACTGTAGAGCAGATTATTGAACAAGTAATGAAAACAAATAAATATTGCAATTATGAATTCATTAATTCACTTTTGCAAACATAAATTGGAGGATTTGTTGAATTTTTAAACACGAAGTTCCGGTACGTATAAAAGGAGCCTGACCTCGCCATTCTCACCTCCAGTCATCAATCAACCACTGAAGAATTAACACCTGGCAAAAAACATGCATCATTACTAAGACCATTGCTAAAACAATCTGGAAAAATTTTATGAAAGTTATATGAGAAGTCTTTATGAACTTCTATTTCTTTTTTTACTTAGGTAAAATCTTGGTTTAATTAGATTTTTGAAGCAAATTATATTTAAAGGATGCACAAGTTAACCACGTTTTGTGACTGAAGGACGCGAAATGGGGGAGAAGCTAAGCCTTTTATACTAGAACTTCATGTCAAAAGCACTAGAAAACTTGGCAGTGGGTTAACGAACAGCCCATTCTTGAAATCCATCAGGGGGCTGTCGTTCTGACAATTCAGGAGCTACAATTCTTTCTAGTGCCCCCTTAGTCAATGATTTCCAGTAATATTTATCAAGCCTCTTCTTCTTTCTCCTCAACACCGTACTTTCCCAGCCAGGTCTCCGTACTTTATATCCAGTAAGCTTTTGATTGTCAGCATCATCATCCTCATATACACTATCTTCACTGCTCATGGCATCTATCACCAGCACCTCAGCTACTTTCCCTTTTTCATGTTCATCTGCCCATGGAACCATTTCAAGGGCAGTCAGTCCGTCTGGTCAATTTCTGAAAGTTAATAGTTGATTGCTTAGACACTAAAGCTTGATTTAAAATCAGATGTTTGGACAGGATGAACTGAGTCATGTATATGAATTAAAATAAGAAACATGTAACACAGAAATACAGTTAATCTCTCTGGATGGGCACTCTCATAAGCAGACAGCAAATGTCCCATCTGGTCATTTATTTCCAATTCAAATTCCTGAAGTAATAGAAAGCTTCATGTTAAAGCTAAGTAATGTGCATATTTTTCCACAAGTAAGTTAAGAGTGGATAATTTATGTTCAGGGCTGATAGCAGCACCCGGGTGCCAACTAACTTCTGTCTTTGGACGACAAGCAAATTACTGAGTTTATGCACATAGCATAACTGCTATATATAGTGTATGAGGCACCATAGATTTATAGTTGGACTCCCTTTGTGCTCCCTTTGATAACTGACTTAGACCACAGCCTCGATGTTATAGCAAAATAGATAATTAAGTAACTATCCACCACGAAAAAGCTTCTATATACAATGTAGGTAATCTGCAAAGGGCTTCTTATGATCACCCACTCAGACTCATTTCATGAGAACACAAACTGTTGGGAGAATGATGTTTCATTAGCTGTTCCTTTGGATCTTTTGGACGTTTTACTCATTCAAATGCAAGTTTAATCTTGTTTATTGATTGCTTATCATTAGTTATACTCACTCCTCATCTACAGCTGTAGGTTGAAGCCAGCAAAGTCCTCTTTTTTGGTCAATACCTTATACATTCATTTATTGTCCTCACTGATTTCTGAAAAAATATTAATGGTTTACATGTAAATGTAATTTTTTAATGTGATTAAAAAATAATACCCCGCTCCCCACCAAAGTTCCGTTATATTAATTGAAACTTTTAACCCTCGGAGACATACAGGGATCCCTTCGGTAATAGAACATTTTCAAACTCACAAAAAACATTTTGTCAATTGAACACAATGAAACGTTTGATTATCAAACGAACAGCAATCAAACTCAGTCGAATCATAATGGAACGTTCAATTACTGAACTCATGGCTGCTATTGAAGGCTTTGAAAAACTCATGTCTACAGCGTTCTGGTTAGTCATCATTATTATTTGGATGTTGAACAGCAAAAATCCTTTCAGGATCTCACTACCCTACAAAAAATACCGGGCAGGACCCCCCCCCCCCCCCCACCTCCACATATAGATAAAAATGTTGCAGTTGAAGTTTTCAGGGTTATTATTATTATTATGAACACAGTTTATGAGTTTATGCTATAATAGTATAGCTACGCAGAAGGAACTAAAATAAATTAAGTTACAATAAAACCGCCGTTGCGGTAGCTTAATGAATAAATTATGCAAGCACTAATTTTCATCCACGCGCAAAAATATAAACGGTTTAAAAAATAATTCTATAAAGAAGCCAATTTTTCGTCGCACATCAAAATATTTGGGCTTTTTTCGTTCGAAAACTTTATTTTATTTCAATTTATCCACAGAAGAATGAAGAGGTCGCAATCAACTCAATTATTTTACCCTTGTGCGAGTCTGAATAATTTATGCACCGCGGCATAATTTTGCTCGCAAAAACCGTTAACTCATTTTTAAACTAAAAATACAAGAAGTCACTGTAAAATAATTATTCTACGGACCACTATATTCTCCTGCAAAGAATACATTATATCCATGCACGTGTGTAATTTATTTATACCGTGTTCAATTCTTCTACTTACTTTACATGCGGCAGGAACTGCAATGGTCCTTGTTGCACGTCGAAGTCTTGCACGAGGATGACCTCGGGGAGGATTTTCTGGCTCGTTCAAGCGCCGTTCGATTCGCTGTAGTACTTCAGCTTGCAATTTATTCGCTTGATAGTGCTCCTGTCGGAGCTTTGCATTGTCCGCGGCAAGATCACGGTTACTCCTTATGGGCTCTTCCAGAAGAACAACACAATCATCCGACAAGCCCTCTCTTATTCTATCGATTTGTTCTTCCATAGTAAACAAAACCTTCTAAAATGTGAAAGAGTAAATTGCAACGCAGTAAAAAGCTAGTAGACGAAAGGTAGATGACGAAAGCTTGTGTGCTCAGAACGCGACCGTTAAAGCAAGAGGACTTTCGTAAAAGCGCGCGATTTTTTTATAAATCTGGCCCCCCGATGTTTTGCCTCGTACTGGGTTAGTGATTTATGTATGGCACAATGAAATGTCCTGGCGTTACAAATTACTTTATTTAGTCCGAGATGATTGTATTACTTGAATGATCTTGAATGTCATACATAGCGTACTGACCTCGATCTTATTATCGCTGACCAGTAATACAAAGCTGGTCTTCGAAGGCATGATGAATACTAGCTGACTTACAAGACTTCAACATTTGAGATTTGAAAGGTACTTTTGACTTTTTTTTTTACTATTCGGCAAATATTTGCCAAGAAGGTAGCTTTACTCGTTGGATATTTTCAGGAATAAACTGTACAATAAGACTTGCTAACTATATTAAAGTTAAATTTGTCATCCATGGAATGACAATTCTGTACCATTTTGAGTGGCCACATGAAGTATCAGATTTAAAATGATTTTGTCTTTATAATTTTTTTGAGGTTTAGAATTGAGAGCTTTAGTTTTCTAGGCTTTTCATGTGAGATCTTAATGCTTGGTACAGTTTACGAGTGGCGGCATTTTGCCAGATCTTTGAGTCTCTGTACCATTTTGAGTGGCCACATAAAATATCGGATTTAAAAATGATTTTGGCTTTATAAATTTTTTTGAGGTTTAGAATTGAGCGCTTTAGTTTTCTAGGCTTTTCATGTGAGATCTTAATGCTTGGTACAGTTTACAAGTGGCGGCATTTTGCCAGATCTTTGAGTCTCTGTACCATTTTGAGTGGCCACATGAAATATCGGATTTAAAAATGATTTTGTCTTTATAATTTTTTTGAGGTTTAGAATTGAGAGATTTAGTTTTCTAGGCTTTTCATGTGAGATCTTAATGCTTGGTACAGTTTACGAGTGGCGGCATTTTGCCAGATCTTTGAGTCTCTGTACCATTTTGAGTGGCCACATGAAATATCGGATTTAAAAATGATTTTGTCTTTATAATTTTTTTGAGGTTTAGAATTGAGAGATTTAGGCCCGGTTCAAACGTCGAACTTCACATGTGCCGAACCTAATGCAAATGAGAAAAATCTATCGTTCTTTCTCATTTGCATTAGGTTCAGCACATGTGAAGTTCGACGTTTGAACCGGGCCTTAGTTTTCTAGGCTTTTCATGTGAGATCTTAATGCTTGGTACAGTTTACGAGTGGCGGCATTTTGCCAGATCTTTGAGTCTGTACCATTTTGAGTGGCCACATGAAATATCGGATTTAAAAATGATTTTGTCTTTATAATTTTTTTGAGGTTTAGAATTGAGAGATTTAGGCCCGGTTCAAACGTCGAACTTCACATGTGCCGAACCTAATGCAAATGAGAAAAATCTATCGTTCTTTCTCATTTGCATTAGGTTCAGCACATGTGAAGTTCGACGTTTGAACCGGGCCTTAGTTTTCTAGGCTTTTCATGTGAGATCTTAATGCTTGGTACAGTTTACGAGTGGCGGCATTTTGCCAGATCTTTGAGTCTCTGTACCATTTTGAGTGGCCACATAAAATATCGGATTTAAAAATGATTTTGTCTTTATAATTTTTTTGAGGTTTAGAATTGAGAGATTTAGTTTCTAGGCTTTTCATGTGAGATCTTAATGCTTGGTACAGTTTACGAGTGGCGGCATTTTGCCAGATCTTTGAGTCTCTGTACCATTTTGAGTGGCCACGTGAAATATCGGATTTACAAATGATTTTGGCTTAATAATTTTTTTTGAAGTATAGAATTGAGAGCTTTAGTTTTCTAGGCTTTTCATGTGAGATCTTAATGCTTGGTACAGTTTACGAGTGGCGGCATTTTGCCAGATCTTTGAGTCTCTGTACCATTTTGAGTGGCCACATAAAATATCGGATTTAAAAATGATTTTGGCTTTATAAATTTTTTTGAGGTTTAGAATTGAGCGCTTTAGTTTTCTAGGCTTTTCATGTGAGATCTTAATGCTTGGTACAGTTTACAAGTGGCGGCATTTTGCCAGATCTTTGAGTCTCTGTACCATTTTGAGTGGCCACATGAAATATCGGATTTAAAAATGATTTTGTCTTTATAATTTTTTTGAGGTTTAGAATTGAGAGATTTAGTTTTCTAGGCTTTTCATGTGAGATCTTAATGCTTGGTACAGTTTACGAGTGGCGGCATTTTGCCAGATCTTTGAGTCTCTGTACCATTTTGAGTGGCCACATGAAATATCGGATTTAAAAATGATTTTGTCTTTATAATTTTTTTGAGGTTTAGAATTGAGAGATTTAGTTTTCTAGGCTTTTCATGTGAGATCTTAATGCTTGGTACAGTTTACGAGTGGCGGCATTTTGCCAGATCTTTGAGTCTCTGTACCATTTTGAGTGGCCACATGAAATATCGGATTTAAAAATGATTTTGTCTTTATAATTTTTTTGAGGTTTAGAATTGAGAGCTTTAGTTTTCTAGGCTTTTCATGTGACATCTTAATGCTTGGTACAGTTTACGAGTGGCGGCATTTTGCCAGATCCTTGAGTCTCTGTACCATTTTGAGTGGCCACATGAAATTTCAGATTTAAAAATGATTTTGGCTTTATAAATGTTTTTAAGGTTTAACATTGAGAGCTTTAGTTTTCTAGGCTTTTCATGTGAGATCTGAATGCTTGGTACAGTTTACGAGTGGTGGCATTTTGCCATATCTTTGGGTCTCTGTACCATTTTGAGTGGCCACTTGACATTAAAAATTAAAAGCAAGCCAGTGACATGATTTTGTTAAATGTTTGAGTTTCTGTGCCATGTGCAGATTAAAAAAAATAATTCCCTCTTGATACATGTATATTAGTGCTATAAATTGTTAACAATAAATAATTGTGATGTTGTTACTTTTAGGACAAATGTGACTCAAGCAAGAGAATCCACAGTTACTTGGCCACTTTACATCAGTAAAATCTATTGACTTGCGAGAAATGAATACAGTCGGACCTCTATTTAGCGGCCACCCTCGGGACTTTGAAAACTGGCCGCTTAATAGAGGTTGGCCGTTTAATAGAGGTACAATATAAATTGGATAGAAATGGCAGTCAACGTAATTTTATTGCCTCTATATGAAAACGCTTGTTGAAAAGTAAACATATGTGAAGATAAATGCAAAAATCATTGAAACAAAAAATTAAGCGCCCTGTATTTGCGCATTTCAAGTCCGTACAAAATTCTAGCGCTGACACAGAAAGCATGTAGTCGATAAGTACAGTATTTTTTTGTGTTGAGTAGGTACAGAAAAATATGCAAATCTATGTAACAAAACATCAAGTTTCTTAGGCCTTTTTTGCACCAACAGTATGTTAAAATTTTAGCTCAAAATATTTCACGGACGATATATTTAAAATAATCCGTCACTGCTGTTTGCCGTTGTGGAGCTTGGAGTTGTAACGAGAAGATCAAGTCATTTGCCTTTCCGATAGATAGGGCAAGGTCCTGGTAACCGTGAAACTGGGCAAGTGGAGATTAAATTGCAGTTTTTATTGTTATCATTTATCACCTTCATATTATCTGTCACCATTTCGCTTGAAAAGATGATTTGCTGGCCGCTTAATAGAGGTAAAAATACAATAAATACTAAACTTGCAACAACAAAAAGGTGGCCGCGGCCGCTTAATAGAGGTGGCCGTTGAATAGAGGTACCGAATACAGCACTTTACTGACAAATAATTCGGGACTTTGGAAAGTGGCCGCTTAATGGAGGGTGGCCGCTTAATAGGTGGCCGCTTAATAGAGGTCCGACTGTATTTATTTACAATGGACATTTCATTTTGAATGTATTTATTAACTTTGCACAAGGCTGTTTGTTGTTCATATGAAAAATTATAAGGAGCTCAAAAGCTCCCAATTATGAAATCCAGGGTGGTCAGTTCAGTTTTTGCGAACAGTAAGGGCTGGTTATTTTTTACAAAGTTTAGACAGTGTTCAACAAAACTGTGGTCTAAACTGATCGTAATAGTTAAACGATGTTTACTGTTATCAGTGTCAAGTAATCATATGCAGCATAGACAAGAAAAATCATGATTATTTTTTTGTATTTTGTTTTAAAACACTGTCTAATGCTGTGTTCACACCTCCATCGATACATGTTTATAGTAAACATATTTCAATGATAAATGTTTATATAACTGTTGACATTTGTTGTTTATTTTAAAACGCAATTCATGCCTGGTTCTAGAAAGAACATATTTCGATCATGATTCCTGCAATGTTCCTTTGATGTTAACACTTTTGTATAGTGAAACGTGTTTCATTCCCGATAAGGCTAAATGTGTTTTACCCTGGTGTGAACACAACATAAGTTAGACTTCATTTAAATAACCAGGTCCAGCACTGAATTGCTCCACAAATCTAGGTTAAAGATTAGGTAGAAAATTATAATAGCCAGTGATGTTTCAATCAAAGGCATTTTTATAAATTAACAACAGTACATGGATTTAATGAAATAAGGAATCTAGGGCAGACGACTACTTGAAATCTTAAGGAAACCCGTGTTAGTCAAGCCACCTTTTCAATTCCTAGCAATATTATTAGAGTTTCACATTTTGTGTATGTTTATTATACGAGTTCTGTATTACAAGGGGTCCACGAGGGAGTCAATCATAATGGTCCGAGTGCACTTTGACTAGCGATCATGCATCATGTCGGTTGGAAGTTCAACCAATTGAGACTGATGTTTATAAGTGTACATTCCTGATTATTGGTGACACCGCTATATGTTTTTGCCCCCCCCCCCCCCCCCCCCCCCCCAGCACAAGTTCAACCGAGGCAAATCTGGAAAAGATCCTTTGAACTGGCATAAACGAAGAAGGTCCGCCCACGTAGAACTTCTTTTTACAGATTTTAATGGGATTGCCATATAAACTAGTAGGTTCCTCATGTGGTGTGTACCATTTCACGCATGTTTCAAATTCTGAATTGCGCGAAGTTACTTTAGATGTTCCACACTCATTCGCTGAAGCTTCTGAGTATCTTTTTCTTTGATGTCTTTCAAAGGTTGAACGTGATACGAGATCATCGCAATGAGGGCAATATAAATAACCATTAGCTTCATCGCGCTCCATGATAGAATGGTAAATCCGAGACTCGCCGAGACGCCGAGACCCTTGTTTCAAATTCCGAGACCGAGACCGCAGCTACGTTACAAAATCCGAGCCCGAGACCCAATGCGGGAAGAAACCGAGCCCGAGACTTAGTGCCAAAAATATCCGATTCACCTATCAAACAACAAACAAGGATGAAGAATGAGAATGCTTGACAAAAGTATCCGAGACTCCGAGACCTCGAGGAAAAAAATCCGAGACTCCGAGACAGAAAAAGCACCAGCCAAACGAGACTTTGAGACTTAAAACAAAAACTGCCGAGATTTCGAGACCGGACCAAAATTTTCCGAGACCCATGATTTTGAAGGTACCATTCGCCACCCCTCATGATATCTCAGTACGATGAAATACCCGGCGGTAAATGCAAGTCGATGGTATTTGCTTTGATTTAAATTAAACCCGCCACTAAAAATTAATCAGCTTTACCTATAGTATATATATACGGCTCGCACTATCAGTTGTACTGCCGCACCGAGCATTCTCCAGATTTAGACACCTCAGGTTAAAGGTCCCTAAAGGTTAACAAAGAGCCATTAAAGATCAAGTTACCTTTACTAGCTTTAATGTTCTAATTAAAGATAACAAAGGATCAAGTTTAAATTTAACTTGACTTTAATCCCAAATTAAAGGCGTCAAAATCTTAGAGTTTATTTTCATAATTTTGGATAAAGAAAAAGACCACTAAAAGGATGCCTAAAGATTGGTGTTCTTAAAGTTTAACATAAGGGTAATTAAAGATTCATTAAAGGTCGATTTAACCTTTTAGAACTTTAATGTCACAATTAAAGGTAATTAAAGATCAAGTTAACCTTTTGGTTAGCTTTAATTTTTTCCTAATGACACCAAAATCTAACGATCCGTCCTGTGCTTTGCTGAATGAGACGAAGCAGTATGTCTGCAACTTTGTTAAGCCATGGTATAAAATTCCATGCCACTGTCAGTTAAAAAAAAAAGAAAAGTCGTGCCTATCTCAAACTTCTCGGAGACGAGTCGTCGGAGCGGGATGGAGCGGTATTTTTTAACCGGATGTGACGTAATAATTATTTTGTTGGAGGAGTCCTATACGAAAAATCGATGAGTGTTCTGCTCCCCCTGGTAGTGATGAAAAAAGCCTTAAAAGGAAAATGCCCATATTTTGCTAAAAGTCGATGAAACTTTTTGTAATTAGTGAGTAGTGTATTCAGTTTCCCGTATAACATTTTAAGAACGCCAACTTTGAATCTGAATATTCTGCGATTGAAGTATTTCAATTTCCGTTAACATTTATAAAGGTCGTGTAGAAAAGGTTAATTCGCTGACGGTATATTTTGCATTCAGGCTTTTAATATGATCAACATAAATGAAATGGTTCACATGTTAGAAAATAATAGCGGCCCCTTCAGTTTAGTGTCGTTTACATCGCTTGGCTGACATTACTGTTTGAAAATAAAACTAACCGGCAAGAAGGGGGACGTGTCATGTCCTTTCATACCGTCGCTACGTGTTTAAGCAACGATGCATTTGGCTCTCCCAATCTCTTACATTCGCCCCAATAAATATACTCCATAAATTATCAACAGCTACCTCTCAAATCAAAACTTACAAAGTTTGCAGACTGGTCAGTACGAAGAATACTCTTTCCGGCAACTCCACTATTTCATTGTCATCAAGATCTCTAGAAATTTCAAAGTTAGAGAAAAGTTAGGAGTTATTTACAGACATTAATTACAGATTGTTCAGTATACGCATTATCTGACCATCACGTAGTCCGGTATCAAGAAAAGCGGCTCATATTCGACAATAATAGGCATTGTATTCTTCATCGTTTTTGCCTATGTAAGGGCAAAATCGATCAACGGTGAAACAATGGCTTTTAACAAGCGAGGGAAATTCAAACTTTCCGAATATTTTCTCAACAATGTGGTGATTTGGATCTTCGGCAGGACCGAGCCAAGGAGCAATCTCCCCCGGGGAGGGACAGAGTTGTAACTGACACGACAAAACTAACAACGCTGGGGTGAGTGGTGAGCGACAGTTTGACAACCCCATTGTTTGTATTCTTATAGTTTTTAATGTGCTTCGTTCTGGGTTAAAATCTTGTGCCGCGTAAATAATTGTTAGGTATAAAATGTGTTCAAGCTTTATTCGCTGACATCGTGCCTGAATGATTATTTTGCGAGGCTAACGGTCTGAACGGCTGCTACGTTCATCGGAAGACAAACCAGCAAACCAATTTGGTAATAACTAGTTTCAACAAGCGATTTGGTACCCGTTCGAAATTGTTCAAGGAAATCCTGGAATTCCATGATGAGGGGTCCCCCATAAAACACGTATAAGGTATGACTTTAATATGTCATTTTAATCTTAGGAAGAGACGCAATTGTGGGTCATCTTTCATGTATATTTTGAGCTTAATATGTTCTTTGCGGGACGCTCCATAAATTGCTTGTTTACAAATGTGTGCTCTGACATGCGATCGCATTGCCTAGCTGCTCTAAACACACGTTTTATACGGCAAAATATAGAATACAACATAAGCTGGGGCCACTAAGCTATTTGTAGTCTCGCTGAATAATAACAACATCTTGTTATGTTATGCATAAGCTTCTATCTACAAACGCGTTTGAAGATGTCATTAATCGAGGAATAACCTTTTACACCGACCAATTGTGTCGGGATAATGAGTGTGGAATGAGTGGATCAGAGCCAAAAAAAGCGAACATCAAATGTATCTTGCGTGCGATATCGCCTTGCTTTCAAGTCCCAGCCCACAAGCCGACAATGGGCAATATGTGCGACTCTACAAGCAGTTGCAAAAAGGTTGAGACACTTTCCAAAAATAATAATCATTCCATATAAAAGCGACCGCGTAACACAAATCAAATCAATGCAATGTGATACTGACCCCCCCTCCCCCTTTCAATGTTGATGACTGTTAGTTTGAATGGCATTTTTTATCTGGTACAACATTGATAAGGGGGAGGGGGTGGGGACTTGTTGAAAACCATGTTCTCCTCGAAATTTGCACTACAGTACACAATGTCTCAACTCTTTTTGCAATTGCTTGTAGCTTGAACAAGTCGGGCTCTCTGCTGCTCCACCGTTTGTCAGCGCCATGATGAACGGCCAAACACCGAAAAACACATTCATTGTCATTGAAAGTGTCTAGAGCGATGACCTATTTTTGGTAGGAAGCCAATCGGGCAAACGACCTAAACCTATTTGCAGAGGCTGACTATCTAAAATCACTTTGATGTCGACAAAGCCAGAGCTTTCGAAAACCCATTTAGTGTCGGGTCTGTCGATGCGTTCACCTAGGAGGCGAAGCTCTTCTTGTCTTTGTAACCAAAGTGTCGTCTGTGATAATTTGGAAAACCAAGGACTAATTGTGTTTTTTGATAAACCAAATACTCGTCGGTTTTGATTTTCGGAGATTGTTAGCAAACGATAGGTTTACCTTGTGCCTTTTGAGAACAGAGTGTTTGATCTTGTTTATCATTTGAGACGCAAGAGGTTTTGAAATACCTTTAGTAAACCGCCATTTCAGGGTTCTTCTCTTTCTCCCAGGTTTGCCCTCTTCTCCGTGCTCGGCAGTATCGTAGATTTCGATAATACGCCCGAGAAGCTTAAACCCATCACCCCTATGCCGTCGGTGTAGAGGGTCAAAGGCTTGAATGATCTCGTTTGCAGGGGGGACTATCGAAAAGGGTTTTCGTTCTTGGGCATCCAGAAAGGCGATCAGTTCACGCTGACTGGTACGGGAAGAAGCAAAAACACAATGTCCATCAACCACAGAGCTCGCCATGTCTATATGGAGTTTTTTTTAAAATCAATCGCCAGTGTGGGGTGGCAGATATATACAAAGGAAACACAACCCTTCAATTGGTAAGAGAGCCGCTGTTTGAATCACTCAAAACTCAGTGACGTCCCTAGTAGTATATAGGGAGGTCTTTCGAAGAATATTTTGAATCAACAACTGTCTCCTCCAAGCTTCCAGGTCGCCGAACGAGCCGCAGGTGAGTGAGGCGACCTGGAAGCTTGGAGGGAAAAGTTGTTGATTAAAATCCTCCTCGAAAGACCTCCCTATATACTACTACAGCTACTGGAAAAAAAAATAACAATTGTCCGTTCGAAAAATACTCTTTCCAAATAATTATTGCTGCGATACTCCAATCAAGCAGCACACTAATCTTTGGTTTGCATATGGTTCCTTGGGTTCCCTGCCTTATCTTATGCGGGCATTCTCGATTTTTGTTTGTGACGATGATTTTGAACAAGCGTACGTCCAGCGGTGTCATCATAACTTATATGCGCCTGGATCTGGATGCGTCTTTCGCCGTCCATAGCTTCTCTTGCTTCGCTTTCCCGATTTCAAGGTAAGTGTTTCTATTTGCAAATGTATCATGCCAAATTGAAACTTATTTGTTGCTGGAAGCATTCATCAAGGTCACGAACGATTTAGTTACATTTCACGGGGAAGGCAATGTTCTTTTATGAGTTTTTCAGCGTTGTTACGTGCTCGGAGTTTGCTGATTGAACAATAGACCGCCTCCACCATAGATCAGATTCTTGGATGCTCTTGAAAGTAGAACCATCCCTGACACAGTGACCTTGTCCCTGGATTATCTGCCTAATGTGGCGTGTTGGTCTATTGAGACTAACAATTTAAATGATTTGCCTGTTGGGGCGCAAACACATGATTCGTTGATGTGGGCTGATGTGGAAACAAATGATCAGCTTCTCCTGGCGGATACAAATGATTTGCTTTTCCGGGCAGATATTGAGTCGCCTGTTACGGTGACTAACACTGATCTACCGGCGGTAGAACCAAACAACAACCCGTGTTGGTCTATTGAGACTAATATATATATATAGATAGGCTTAGCCTAACAGCGGAGCTCTCTGAACAGAAACGATAATGATAAGCTTAACTTAGGTGAAAGGTCAGAAGCACAAGAAAAATTAGAATTAAGATTGACGACCAGACTATTTTTCAATTTTAGCAATTCTCAAAAACAGTAAGCGTATAACGCGACCGTCTGCACAGTACATTTAAACTTCACAAATTACACAATAGCTCACAAAACAACATTTTCGCGGTCTAGAATAACTAGTATGACTAATTTCCGAATAAAATACATCTGTTGCGTCTGGAAAATTACCCGAAAAAACTGATTTGGAAATGATGAGTTGCCAGTAGCTCAATTATGAGTCACAAGCTTCACAAATATTCGGATGACACCACAAAGCAGATAATTTCTGTTCGGTCATTCGGGAGAAATCAATTTGCAACTGTGTTGTGATGTCATTCCTTATGTCCCTTACAGTGGCCCGAGAGTTCTCGGTGCCATTGTGGAAAGTTGCCTTATTTCGAAAAACCCATATACCGTAAGTATGGTCTTAATGAAAAAGCGCGCTCGCATGTCATTCTCATCGTAAGCAGATGTCCATAGGTAAAAGAAAATAGTCGTAACATTAACTAAAAACCTAGTATTGAGTAGTGCCGATAGGGTGGGAGTGAAAACACCCCACAACCCGTCCACAGGTTCAAATTTTAATCTAGCTTGGAAAGGCGTGGTAACCAGTTATCCGGTTTCAAATTTGCATTACCATTGCTAGACCAGACACCCAAGATTCGCATTCTTGACACCAACGTCAGGCCATAAGGATTGTCCGGATGTGAGCACCAAGCTCCTAACCTCATGGCATTTAATTTAGTCCCTGTACCTGTCTCGTATTTGTGAAGTGAGGTAAACAGTTTGTCTAAAGAAAATAATGTACTTCACAAAACATGTGGAGTCATCCGCATATTGGCGAATTTTAAAACGCTTTCCTCAGGCTTCTGGAAGGAGAAAACCTTCAATAGTATCATCCTTTCTTACACTGGTAGCCAAAATATCTGCGCATAAAACGTACAAAAGTGGAGACTGGGGATCTCCCTGCCTCACCCCCGACTTGAGTGGAATTTCTTTGGTCAAAAAACGATTAGCTATAATTTTCATATTTGCTTGACAGTGAGTGTCACGCAAGAGAAATAAATAAATTCTCGAAAATCGTCCTACCTGGGACGGAACAAGTTTGATCTTCTTGAATAATCGAGGGTAACACTTTTGAAAATCTGTTTGTAAGAGCTTTTGAACAAATTTTGTAATCAACATAGAGTAGCGAAATGGCGGGGTCACCAATTTTTTTAGGTGTTCCTATCATCTTTCTTTCTTTCTAGTCACGCCTCCTTGCATTGAATCACTGAAAGAATTATTTTCCAAACTAAATAAGGCCAAAAAGATCCCAGAATTTAGCGTAAAATTCTTGAGGTAATCCGCCTGAACCGGAGGGTTTCCCTGAAGAAAGTCCACGCATTGCGTGGGTAATTTTAGCCAAAGATAAAACTCATTCTTCGCGGGATAAAATTTCGCTCTAATCTGTTTTCAAGCTTGTTCAAAAATTCGGTTTAGACTGTTAAATTAACAGGTTCTTGCGAGTACAAATTACGGTAAAAATCGAAATGAGCCGGAGTCTTGTTAAAAGACTTTGACACCGGCGGAGTTATAAATAGAATGAACAGTATTTTTCTGAGCCGTGTTGCTTCGAGCGTAAAAAAAGAATTTGCTAGGTTTTTCACCTTCTTCAGGCCATTTGACTCTGCTACGAATTTGGTTTCCTCTCATTTGGGATAAATTAACGGCTCGAATTTCTCTTTCGATCGTTTCTATGGTGGTTTTCGCTAAGTTATCTCATTTAATAAGAGCCCGTTTTGCTTCGATCAAAGAAATTATAGAAATTATGGAAATTATGGCCTTACCGCGATTAAATATGCGTTGTTTACTTCGACCAAAATCTATAGCAACTAATGTTATAGATTCTTTAAGAAAATCCCACCAAGCTTGAATGGAATTAAATGCTTTCCGGTACAATACATGTTTCTTAATAATTTCTGAGATCATATCGTAAATATTAAATTCTAAATTTAGCCTCCAAAGTCCTGGTCCACGGGAAAATGCATTATGCAAATTGCGGATAAATCAACAGAATCATGATCGGAAAAAACACAAGGCAAAATTTCACATTTTAGAAAGGAATCATACAAGTCCTGAGCAATAAAAAAATTATCCAAACGTGTAACGATAGTTTTATCCGCGTTAAACCATGTGCTTTGTATTTTTCAGTCGGCCGTGCTTTTTTTGCGCCAGATATCAATAAACGATGAACACTTGTGCAGATCTTTCAAATCCGTGGAAATTGTAAGATTTCCTCCAAACTTATCAGAAACATTTTCAATGCAGTTAAAATCGCCAGCAATAATTTTAAAAGAGTTCTGAAAAAATATTCATGAATTGTATCATAAAAGCATTTTCGTTCACTTGGATTCGTGGGTGCAAAATTAATTTTGGTGTCGTCGAGTTCAGTTAAAACACTAACATTTCTACCAGAAGAATCTCTTTTTTCAGCTACAAGAATGGCAACGCCGCCTTGTTTACCAAGAGCGGGCGACAAGAAACTTTTACCGCGCCATTTAGCTGTCAGAGAATTTATCGCATTTTGACTTGTCGCTAAAGTTTCTTGTAAACAAATAAAATCAGAACGGGAATTTTTCGCAAAATCAAAAACAGAGCGTTGGTTGGCTTCATTGCCAAAACCACGGATATTCAAAGATGTAAATTTAGCTCTGAATGTAAAAACTAGGAGAAAATTCTTCTGGTAAAATTAAGCTTACATAGGCTTAACTAATTAAGCAATTTTTGCAAATCACATTTAGACAGTTACTTGCTTTTCTGTTTATGTTTGTTTGTCCGATATCCAGTGTTTTTCCTCTTCGGCAAAGGTTGTTCGCCGTCATATTCAGAACGATCGCGAGTTTTAGGGTCCGTTTTCTTTGCTTCAGGAATTGGCGTATCTTGTTTGTCTTTTTCCGTGATTTTTCCATTGACGAGTACAGGTTGTGTTGGTTTTGGCGCGGAGGCAAGCTTTTGCGAAGCCGCGGGGAAGCGCGCGAAAAAAAAAGCCTCGTTCCCACTTCCTCTCTCTTCATATACGTCATCATCGATGATGACGTAACGGGTGGACAGACGTGCACACGGACCGACGCGCCCGCGAAACATTCCGCTAGCCATGACCATGAAAAATGACGCGACGGTTCTATGAGTATGGGGCTGCGCAGCCGAGCCTTCGGCTCGGCGAGTGCTCCGCTAACAATTGAAACGATTTGATTTTCAAAGTTACTGTTACTGTTTAAGTTATTGTTAGCATCAAGTTACAAGAAAATTATTTCTCTATCCATTCAAGATAACAGCTATTTAAAAATATAGTTTTTTGATTTGTTATTGAGCTGCTGCGAAGAGCTCATAATTATATCCTTTCCTAATTTCCTAAGGTTGTATTTACATTTAAAATTTATAATATTTTTCTGTAAGTGTCAGGTTGAAAGGACTTGCAGTCATGCACCTGCATCTGCATCATGCACCTGCATCATGACCTTAACATTGATGTTGACGACATCTGTACAATCTTTGTTACCAAGCATACGAGGCGGGATGTTCCAAGGGTGAATCCTTTACGAGTAGAATTCATCTACTCGTGGGGGGGGGGGGGGGGGGGGGGTGTAGGTATTGGGGAGAAGTAATTTGTCACAAAATGTTTTCTGAATCAAAGTTTAGACACCCCAAAATAAAATTCCTGGATCCACCTCTGAAGAATGTTCTCCATGTCTCAGAAACCTGCCCCGAAGGTTCACCACTTCACGCTCAATAAAGTTTACACATACATCAGAAGTTTATACATACACCGGAACTTTACGCATACACCTGAACTTAACTCATACACCGGAAGTTGACGATGATATCCAGTTCAAGTAAGCTAAAATATTGTGTCCAACAGACAACAATCGCCACTCCAGAAACTAATAAAAATACCATAATACTCTTTAAAGTGACTCTTTAAACTTGCAGGTTTGGGTGGTGCTTGATGTAAGCCTCATTTTTTTCCGATTTCTTTTCTTTTCAGCACGAACTGCACGTGCTATGCTTCAACTTCGTGGCAATTTGCATACGTTGCACATTTCTATGCGAACACACAATGCTACGTCCTAGCGTTGCTACATGTACTCTGAATTCGATTGTGCCATTTTGCCATTCTAACAAAGGAGACTTGAATAATTACACCCCGATGAGCCTGATCCTGCACGTAAAAGATTATTATGGTATGAAACTTTGGGCCCAGGATATACTATTACGCTTACATGAATAGCCGACGGCTCTCGCGGAGGGCCCTCTAAACTTTACGAACTAACAAGGATGACACCGGCAATGTCATAATTACTAGGTATGTTAACTTGACAAATGCATAAAGAAGCGCCATTCAATCTGCTCTCATAACAAAAAAAAAAAACAAACTAATGTGTCAAACTTACAAATACATCAACGACGGGTTATCTGAGAATATCCTAGGCGGAAGCTCCTCTATTTTATTTTTCCACAAAATCCTGCAGGAAAATAAATTATTTTAGTATATCAGTGTAAATGAAGTATTTTTGATGCCGTAACTTATTACGAACCTCTCGTTCCAACTGGGAGAAGAGACCTAAAAGTTGTGCAAAATTGAGAAATCTACATACGTTGTGTTCCTTACAATAGAAATCGACGGTCCATGGAAATAACCACAGGCCACCCAAGCTGAATTTTACAGTCAGCCAAGTTTGAATTATCTATGGGCAGACATATCGTTGCTATCCTAGGTATTTGCATATTTTTCATTAGATAGGTTTTATATTTATTTGAGCGCAGTAACATAGAATGAACTGCATTGCTCAATGCTCTATAGAGGTCATGGCGGACGTACAGATTTTAGACACATATGGCAGAATGTATGATTCACAATCTTGGTCAGAAAATTTGGTACGTAGAACCTTTTTCCCTACAAATTGTCTTTGTCGTCACCTCCCCCTTCCCACCCCCAATTTAATGTTGATTTGTATGTATAAAAGCAAGAATAAACTTTGTATTGAAGGGGTGGGGGAGAAAATGGGACGGATAGTTTCTCTCGTCGAAGGGCTTTTTTTGTCATTGCGTAGTATTTTCTTAAGTGTCCCAAGGTATCTTGTTATCTTGTCCGGCACTGTATTTACAATTTAAAGGGGGCAGACTAGAAAACAATTTGGTGAAGTGAGCTCCCCGTTTTAACATTATTATTATAAATATTATTATAGAACTTTTCCTCTTTTCCCGCGCCCGCGCGTACCTTGACTCGCGTCATTCGTTTTCTCAAGGAATTTTCCAGTAAAACAAAATCGGAAAAGAAGGAGACTGTTCGCAGTCAAATGCATAAAAGATAAGTATTTTTGGAATTTTGTACTTTGGTACTCCTTGAACTGAGTTAAGTGCCTGTAGCGGTGTATATCGCCGTTGAATAAAATGAAATTTAATTGTTTAAATATTCTAAGAATGCGAAATTTGAATCTGGATCTTCCACGATTGAAATATTTAAATTTCCATTAAGATTTATAAAGGTTGTGCGGAAAAGGTTAATTAGCTGACGGTATATTGTAAAAGAACTCAAAATCAGAATTTTGTGGTTTTTACTACAAGTATATATATTCAGATATTTCATTAAAAATTGCACGGGAAAATGTGCCAAGAAACGAAAGCTGTTATGCCAATAACTGACAATGTAAATAAAATATACCTTGACCAAGTAATGATTGTTGTAATGTTTAATTGTTATTGAAACCTTCTCAGCTGGTGTTTTTCTCAATAAATAAGTAACGATATGCAGTTTCAATATCTCGAGTACTTATTTGAATAATATCTTAAGATTTTTGAGGTTTCCGCTAGTTTCAAAGAAGTGAAAATTATAAAAGGTTTTCATTTACACTCCCTTGCAGTGGCTCCATTTAGCCGCTTTTATCTATAGAAGTGAAATTAACGAAAGTCCATATCAACACTTTCTTAGCCTAGTTTCATTAAGCTTCTTTTAGCGATCGTCATTATCTACAAAAGAAACCGTATTTTTTTCATTAGTACTATTTACTGAGAACTACACCTTGCGTACAGTTTATTACAGCTGATCAATTGAGATCAATTAGAATGACCCGCTAACGGTGTCAACGTCATTGCCGCAACACTTGTAATGATATATCTTATCTTTAGAGTTTTAGCTGTCTTGTTCTGGAAAGTAACTCCGCCTTTTCCATATATAATTTGTTTTCATCTTAGAAAAGCATTCTGTTTTCAATGTAAAAGTTAAGTCGATTTTAAGTTATTTCTACTAAACTTGTAATCAATATTTTACGATTAAAACATTTCTTGTAATTTTTCCCTGGTTCCTAGCGCTGTGCTTTTGTAAAACAGTTGAATGTTTACATTGGAAATAGTTTAAATCAGTACTTTTCGGACTACGCCTTAACTTGAACATCACCTGCCGTGCATCCAAAAATGGTTGTTCTGATTGGCATATAACACCCGAAGGTGCGAACTTGACTGTGAACACATATAAGCGCAGTGCTGAGAACCGTATGGAGATTGTGAAGTAGATTGTGAAAGATAGTTGATCTACGCTGAAAATATTAAACCACTGTTGAACATATTCAAGTGAGTGAATTCATTGTAGGAGACTTCAAGCTAGTTCCCCTCAAGGAAGTCTCTTTACAATATTTTGCATTAAGGCTTTTAAATTCAAGATAAATGAAATGTTTCGCATCTCAGAAAAAAAAAATATGGGTCCCTTCTGTTAAGTGACACGCTACGGCGGGGCCAAACCACCCCTCCAAGAGATAACTTTAACCCTATTCAGACTGGGGGGGGGGGGGCTTTTCGAACCCCCCCCCCTCCAGTAAAATTGTGATAACTCTTACACCGAAATAGCTATGAGGCTAAAATTTTCTGACGTTTCCTAGAATTTATCTAGAGACATTTTAGTATCCATAACATGCCAGTGTGATTAAGCATGTTGCCATGGCAACCTGTTTTTGACACATAGGTTTTCAAAATATTAAAATATGGTGATTTTTTTATTTTAAGATATTGTTCTTTAACTTATAGTGCATTTTCTTGTTAGAATAGTTTTTCTTGGGACTAGTTCTTGAAAGACATCAAAAATTTTTAACATCAAATATTTTGGGGGGAGGGGTAGGTAAATTTTTGCTCTCTTTTACTTATAGAGTGTTTTCACTCACGTGGTCTGCAGCTATGCTAATTTATTTGAACAAAACAAAGTGTTTGCATTAGAAAAGAGTTCAATCCCCACAGGATTAGCTTGGGACACCAATATGGCCGCCGTTTTATTGTTTTGGGACACCAACATGGCCGCCGTGACGTCATGTGAAAACACTCTATAGACAAACATTTTGTACTATTTATTAAATAACGCTTCTAAGTTCATTGTTTGGATAAAAGACATTAGTTTGATACGTGTTTTATACATTCTGATCCTTTTCTCTTTTAGATATTTTTTAAATTTTAATTTAAACAAAAAAAAAAAAGAAAATCCAAGATGGCGGATCCAAGATGGCGGACAATAATTTCAAAATTATAGTTTTATCGCTTTTTATTGCTTTTTCTCGCTTTACAAGTGTGTCCTTGTTTGTATTTATTATGTTTTAATATTAAACAGATGATTTTACAGTTATATGTGATATTTTAAGTATCAGGATGGAAAAATATCAAAGAAACGTCGGAAAAACAAAAAATGACGTCATTGTGACGTCATAATTGGGTGTGGCAGGTCAAAACTGGGTGTCCTTGTATGCAGGTGAACATTGTGTGAAAATTCCATGGTCCTATCCTAGCCTTACTGGTTCCAGAGATATAGAGTGTGGGTCCGAGGAGCCCCCCACCCCCCAGTCACAGATTGCCTAAAAAAGCCCAGTCTGAATAGGATTAAATGCATTTAGTATTTAGTTACTAAACTGGGCAAGTGAACAGACGAAATGTGCCAAATTTTTTGACATCAAAATTGACAGGAGATATCAAAGTGTTTAAGCAGCGATGCATTTGGCCATTCTCTTACATTTACCCCAATGAGTATTGTCCATACATTGTTAATAACTACCACTATAAAAATATAACAATTGTCCGTTCGAAGAATACTCTTTCCAGCAGTTCCACTATTTCCACAAGACCTTAAGAAATGTCAAGGGTAGCCGAGAAAAGTTAGCAGTTGTTTGCAGATATTTAATCACAAGTTGTCATAAGCATATTATCTGATCCTCAAGCAGCCATTTCAATCAATTTATGCACAGACAAGTTTTATAGCCAAGCAGGTAAATTTCGCCAAAGTTGTCTTTTTCTGCTAGTGATCTCGTCGTTAAATGGTGGCTCCCCGTAAAGAAGCGAAATCGGGAGAAAATGGCAAGTCTCCACCCCAGGGTACAATCCCTTATCCATTCACATACCATCGTAACTAATCTAAGCTAGAGTATTCTGTCAAGAAAGAAGCTTATCACGTAATAATCTTCTGTTCAGGACTATCAAACTCAAAGGATCGTTGTTTCATTCATTTGCAGCCATATTTTGCCATGCTTACATACTTTATTTGATAAAGCAGGTTAAATAAAATGGCAGCAAATGCTGATGTAGACCTGCTATTAATATAATTAGATAAACATAGAAAGAGTACCACTATGGAGACAATATATTTGAAACACTAAAATATATAGTCTGTCGTTTGTGATCATCCGGGTGAATGTAGTTCTTAAAAGAACTGTTGTTGTTGACATTGAGGTTTAGGACTAACGGTTATCTTTAGAGTCATGTGAATTGTGAATAGTCAGTTGATGTTATATACGTCTGAGGCCTACTCTGGGACCTTAAGTCGCCTAAAGTCGCCTAAAGTCGCCTTAAGTCGCCTTAAGTCGCCTTAAGTCGCCCTTAGTCGCTTAAGGTTGTCTGAAGTCGTTAAGCTTAAAAAAGGCCTGTACACCTTAAAATTGCCCTGAAAGGTTTCACTTTTACTATTTCTTGAATATATAATAATTTTATTGCTCCAAAACTCTTTTTTAGTTACCATATATGATTATATGCTGCAAGGTCATGGCCCTATGCAGTAAAACACCATGCTTCAATAGTCATGCACCATGCCCTAGTTGCTTCAGTTATATTTGTTGAACCCTAAAAGGATGGACCATTTTATTTTTGAGGGGGGGGGGGGGGGGGCGGCTGGGGTTGGCAAATACCCAAAAATTGCAAACAGATAGAGTATAGAAAAGTATGGAAAATCACAAAACAATTCTCGCATTGCCTCAAGATGAAAAAATATTCATGCTAAAACAAAATGCCCAACCCACCACCCCTAAAAATAAAATGGTCCATCCCCAAGGAGGGTATACACTCATTCAACTTCAAACATTGACAGCTATTTAATATTTAATCTACAGGTTTACTTATATTTCATGGACAAAGTGTTGCTGAAAGGTTGAAGTTGTGGCTTATATTATAATCAACATTTAATATGAGCAACAACATAAAAAAGAAACACTGCTGATCAGCAGTCAATAGTGATACACCTAATTCAATAAAGGTTGCTTTGACAGTTGGTCATTGGGAATTGGGAATTGGCATTTGGCATACGGAACACAATGCAATGCTTCGCTTGAGTGACCGCCAAACAATAGCTTCCCAATGCCCAATTATCAATGACCAAAGCAACCTTTATTGAATTAGGTATATAATGGTGCAGGCAGTCCTTCACCTTCAGGGTATTTATAACCACAGTGAGAGCTGTTTTTGGATCACTAAGATCAGAATAATTTGAAACGTGTTTTGGAGTTAAGCCCAATTATTGCTTATCACTTTTACGTTGAGCAAGTTAGCTTGAAAAGATCATAAGCTTATCCAAAGGCAATGTAACTTTACATAAATGTACAGTACTTAACTTTTAAGCTCACTTACCCAAAGTGAAAGAGCAACCAAAAATGGGCCATTTCTCCCGCATACAACCTCTAAGCTGCGTTCTAGCCATCCAACAGTATTCTATTTACAACCAATCGTAACTAAACGTTTGAAAACTTGAAGCTTTAGTGTTCTAGTACAACTTGTACATGTCATCTTCTTGACAGTTTGACGAAGCAAAGAATTTAAATCAATCTGTACGCTCAAGATTGCAAAATCTGCGTTGATTATGTTACTATGATGGCTCTCCCCCACAAAGGTCAAAAGGATGTCTTGTTATCAACCATTAAGCAGGAATGTGCAAAGGATTTGCAGCTGTTTCCAGCAGGAACTTTTGCCTCACTCGAGCAAACATGGCCGCCATGCTTTACTTGTTTTGACCACGTGACTTCTTTTAAACCATGGATACCCATGCGCGCCGGCGCGCGCGCACTTACGTTAAGGAAATTAGCAAAAACAAAGCTGAAGTGTTGCTGTTGTTGAAACTGAAACACATTTCCACTTTACAATACAGCCTGGCTAAGCTACCACTCACGTGCTTTTCCCTCGTGGTGGCGTAGATCGTCAAGCCGGCCTGGAATTTTTGAAATCGACACCAATGCGAGATGCAGTCGCTCTTGTAGCCATTGACTAGCTTTCTGCTTGTATTGCGGAAAGAAAACTAATTCTGACAACTCAATTCGAGGTAAGGTAAATGTAAATTTTTGAAATTTATTGGTTAAGCGAGGGCGGGAGCTAGTCGCGCGCGGGAGGCAAAGAAAAGCGCGAAGCATGGAAACCATCTACGATTGGAAAGCAATTCTAGGAGAATCAAAATGGCGGACACCAATAAATATTGTTTGTTATTTGCTGTGCATCCGTTTGTGATCCATTATTTTCTGGAAATTTTTGAGGTAATAATTAACTTCTACACCGGTAAATCTGTCAACAGCCTCAACAGTAACACTATTTAATTTTGTTTTGACAGGTTAAATAAGTGTAAGAGCATTTCGGGCCCGGTAGCAGAACTAATCAACCCTGCTAGAAAGTCTCCTAACAAGGGTTCGGTTCCCTGTCAGCGGAATATCCGAGTTTTCAGGAGAAAATAAAGATGCGCTATTGAGATGGACCCTCGCTTACGGTACCAAAATGATATCGGAGTATTCTATTGGACTAAGGCAGGAGAACACCAAATTGGCTGGGTGCCTAACCAAACAGTTTTGGATGCCGTTTGCCAAGCTTTCGAGCCAACATTGACTGTGCAACTGCCACAACATTGGCAGATAAATTTGCCAAATTTATGTAATAAGTGAAATCGAGAAGTGATGTTTAATTAACTAATTCCATGCCTTTGTTGTACAAGCTTAAATAAGACAAGGAAAATGTATGTTAGTTTGATTCAGATCAGGTATCCATTTTTAAGTGAAAAAATTGGATTTTTTTTCCAAGATTTTGTTTGGCAGTGTATATGATCTTTATAATTTTGTTTGATTATTGTTTTTATTGCAATATCTTAAAAACATTTAAGCAGCTAACTGAAATTTTTCTCATTCTAGAAAGGCAATATTGTTCCTGCCTCTTGTTTGGCTAATTAATTTCCATAATACAATTTAGCATTCATATTTAATTTATTTATATAAGTATGTATGTATGTATGTATGTATGTATGTATGTATGTAGTTGTTGTTGTTATTGTAATAACTTAAATCTCAGTATATATAAATGAGGCTTTAAAATCAGGAAACTGGAGAGTAACAGTCACTTAGATCTATCTGAGACCAAGTGAACTGATTGTGATAGATAATTTTGTTTGATTGAAAGACGAGACAAACTATCATGAATGCCAGGAGTCAAGTCAGGACTCAAGCTATAGCCCTAACCCTAACTGTACGTCTAACCCTAACTGGAGTCCTTGGTCGCATCCTGACTTAAGTCCTGACTCGATCGGACCTGGCTTGAATCCTGTCTCATATTTCTCTCCAGAGACCAGTGGCTTGGTATTTAGATATAGTGATGAAGAGACTGTCAATAACGTTTTGTTTAATTACTTTTTAGAAACACCTTTATGTTGCATGAAGTTGCCTTCAGTCACCTTAAGTCGCCTTAAGTCGCCTTAAATCGCCTTAAGTCGCCTAAAGTTACGGCGACTTAAGGTCCCAGAGTAGGCCTCGTCTGGTTATAGCTGTCATTGGTCAGGAAGAGTCGCATTAAGTCAATATTTTAAACTAATTTTTCCTTAAGTCGCCTTAAGAGCGACTCTCTATAGGGACCGAGTGAGATTGGAAAATGTGGCACAAGGTTGGAAAAAATGGACCCCTTGATATTTCGTTTAGAGACAACCTATGGTATGCTAAGAATCGTGATATAAGTGTTAGGTTCTAGAGTTTTTACATTTTTGAGAAAATTACGAAAAACCGTCGACAACCCGTGAAGCCGAAAAATCACAGAAATGAGGTCAAATTTCATGATCAGATAATCGAACTCGCGTGAAGGCGCATAGCAAATTATGGCTTTCCTTAGTTTATAATTTTATTTAGGAGGTATTGCTAAGCTGCTTTGATGATATTTTAGACTTACAATTGTAATTCCGAATTCCTGGAGAGCAAGCGAAGAGAACCGAAATTTCTAGACTTTGAAAATCAAAAATTTCATACCGTTTTCAAACAGGGTTTTTTTGGTCTAAATGGGTTCAAATTCAATTACAAACATGATAGCGATGTAGGGTCGCTTCCATGTGGGACACATGTAGTAAACTTAACTGATTTTTAGCGACAGCGCATGCGCAGTATCATTTCTTAGTTTAATGTTAAGGGTTTTAGCCCAAATTCTCACACATGTTTGTAACAAATTCAACTATATGTTTAATAAAAATAAGATCTAAGATACATGCCTCGGGTCTTAGAGACTGCAACTGTGAAAAGAAATTACACATGATCAATTTGTCAGGGAAAGTTTTTGAATGCCATTCATGACAGAGTCTATGTCCATCGATGTTTCCTCTTTTCTTTCTGGACATTCTATATCAGAGCTCCCCTTGATTTCATTTGGCCCATCGTAGATAGCGTGAATGATTCGATTCTGAAGATTACCGTCAAAGAACGAAAGGATGTTTTGGATCAAAAACCAAAGAAAGATGACCCTGAAAATGGAACCAAAGCAAGGGCTAAAGTCAATAACTAAACGCCAAGTCAAACCGAAAAAGCGAAAGCTGTCAACTTTGAAAGTTGAGATTCCCAAGCGACCAAAACTTCACAGACAACACGGAGTTTTATATTTCTGTGTGCTTTAAGTTTTGATAACAAGACTTTCCGGTAGCTTCAAAGTTCAAACGTTTAATTATGTGAATTCTGAACTATAAATTTGCATGGAAAATTAGCACCTCGGTCAAAAAACAAAGCAGTCGTGCTAAGACAACAAAGCCACACGTTTAATGTTCACAAACCTCATCAAAGTTAAGTCAACCAAAGCGGTTTTTATTTACAACCATTCAAATCCACGCGCAGCAAAGCAGAGTCAAATGATAAGGAAATCAAACTTAACGATGGAACTGATCGTCTTCTTTCTTGAAATACTTTTATAACGTTCGGCCATATCAATCAGTGAAGCCGAGTTTATCATTCGATAAATGAACTTGTTGGATTCGAGGCTGTTTTCGGAAATCCTTTACCATATTTATTTATAATAAAGTAACCAGATAACCAAAGCAAAGTTGCATGTCCAAACATTAATTTATATTAAATTTAACAACTTTACTCGAAAGAAAAGTAACTGGGCTGCGATAGTTTAAAGCGTGACGAATGAACGTTCAATTAGCGATAACAGTTTACGAACGAATTAACAATGCTTTTCTTGAAGTCAATGAATGTGCAGCGCTATTCGCGTAACAACGAACCTTTTCTGTCATTTGAATTTAAGCGGCCATTTATAAAAACATAATGAACTAAAACAACTTCTGTTTAAACAACGTTTAAACGCAACCGTTGCTTCAAACATGGCGAAAGCATGTTTGCATGGAATGGAAAAATATAAGCTACATGAAGTGATATTATACGCAGCGAAACCTTGCGAGCCTTCTGCTGTTTATTTGTGGAACTTCTTTAGACAAGTTAAACAATAAACTTGAAAGCCATTGTAATTATCAATTGCCAACTTTGAGAGTGACTGACATGCAGAGGAAACTTTTAGGAAACGCGAGGCTTATTATTGGGAAAGCACGACAATTTTTTTTTTATTTGGTTTCACAGGGAGACATTTTCTTTAGAACGTGATTGACCATAACAACAATACTATGTATTTGAGCAAACGCTAAAATACGGTTCTCTATTTTAACAAGCTTTAATAAGCACTAAAACAAAGTTAACAATGTCTTTAAAGTAATTTACTGTGAATACTATTTACAACAACCGAAACGGCCATTCACCATTCGAAAAGTCTGCTTTCCAACTAAAAGCCTTTTTCTGCGGTACGATTAGAGAATCAAAAAACGTAAGGCAAAGTTACATGTTCAAACGAATAACAGCAAACAATGTACCCGCTTTATAAAACATACATATCACAAGTTTACTTTACGCAACAGAAAAGTAACTGGGCTGTGATTCTTTTGCGGTAACGAGTTAAGGGTCAATTAATGATAACAGTTTAGGGACGAATAAGTCAAGGATTGTTTGGATGCACAGCGCTATCCGCGTGCTAAAGAGAAACGACACGAGTTCAAAATACTCTTTTTAATTACAATTAAGCTGTCTCAAGGGTAATTGAACTATTCATTTGTATTTGCATACTGTTGAAAACACGAGATTGTAATAAGACATTACATAATGTTTGCGTAAACATATGTGTTGGTCCGTATTACCGTTCGCACTAACTTTTTGCGGGTTCTAATTTTTCTAATATATATTCCCGCAACATTTTCTCCTTAAAAACTTTCGGCTACGCTGTCGAAGCTATATACAAACTGATCATTATTTAGTAATGTAAAATCGTGTTGGTGCCCATTTATTAAATAAACGTCTCTTTCGTTAAGAAAATGCCACTGATAACTCAGGTGATAATGTATGAAATGGTTCCGTTGTTATTGCTGATAGATCCATTGCCAGAGAATCAAGTCAGCCACACAGTTGACTAGGGCACAAAAGTAAGTTTCTGCAAAACATCAAAATTTAAGTTACTGAGACGACAAACAATAGATTGGAGTCATTCAGCGCGAATTCAAGAGCAACTTAGACCGATCCCTGGAGTAGCTCATTGTAACTCAGAGCAACTCAGAGCATTTTGAGTAAGAAACTCAGAGCACTTGAGCGAGCAACTCAGACATTGATAATCTGCACGATAAGATGGGTTAACATTGGTTTCGTGTTATCATTGTGGGGTGAATAAAATAAGCTCACAACAGCACCATCTTTTACACACTTTCAAACGTTTTATTGAATTCACAAGAGCTGTAACAAAAGTATACTTGTAATTTATCAACCTATTACATTAGTAATGCTTAGTTTAATTATGTTCCCATCGTTTCCTGCTCCGCAACCTAGCCACCATGGGTGTTCTCGCCTTCCGTTTATGACATGATTTGCGTGTTGAATCCGTATCCAGCAACAAAGGGAGTGCCATTTCCTCGGGTGAAATAGAAGGCATCGTTTCTATCCGGCGAGGAATTTTCGATTTCACTGTAGTCACAGGTGTCGCAGGCAGTTTTCTTATATTTTTGTAGACTTTGATTGAGATGTATTGAGGTCTCTTTTACTAGACGCGTCTGCAGGTGTAATGACGTCTGTTTTGCTTGATATCTCTGTAGCAGGCAAAGGATCTGGTTTGGAAAGGACCACAGTCGGTTTTATCGTCGACTCCGTTTTCATTTGTTTTGCCAGTCCTTGATATCGTTGTAGAAGTTGAACCCACATGAGGACTTTTTGGTCTTCTGGTAAAGGAGACTCTATGATTTGCTTCATGTCTTGATCTAATCTCGTCAGAGTTGGAAGTTGAGCGGGAGCAGTTAAACGCCGTTCTGTCTCCATGCTTTGTAGAAAATGTTCGGGTATAATCACCATCTTTTGCGCATGCTTCATTTGAACACTTTACCCAGTAAATCAACAGCAAGGCGTGCAATCAGATCATTTCAACTTGTATTTATTTAATATGGTCATCAACGTTCCAAAGGTAGTTAAAAGGTAACTCAACAAATCTAAAGTTCCGAGTGATATTTACATGCAGCTACACACATTTTTTTTTTTTCAAAAGACTCAACAAACATTGATTTTATAATGGCTATATGCCTTTGTCTCACAACCGTTTGGTAAAATATAGCACTAAGTGTACATTTCGTCATAGGGAGATATAGTCCTGTCTTGTTCAAAGTCATAGAATAGATTTTATGACTCTCTCAGTCTTGAATTTGGTTCATCCGTGCCATCTGTGGTGGTGTTAATGGCTTTACAGATTTAAGTTTATTGTGCTCCTGACATTAATAGGTTATAAAGTGAGCCACTGAGGAGGTAAATGTTTTGTCCTTTGACGGCGTTTAATAGTTTTTGTCGTTTTTCTAACACCACTTGCTTTAAACTGCTGTAAAGCTTTCGGTTCTCCGGGTGTCGATACATGACAAACAGTGCGTTGTTCTTTTTGTTCAGTCGATGGCAGTGCTTCGCTTGTGGAACATTCAACCGCGTCTTTGCGGTTGTTCTCCGTGTTGTGGTAGATTATTACTTTAACTTTTGGTTTTAGTTTGGCCTCTTGAAGGTACTTTCTCCGTTGCGTGTGATCCAACTGATGAACATCTGCAAGATGGTTAGCTAGTCTAACGAGGTACTTTGCACCGCATCCTTGAATCGGACAATCTCTACAAACTCTTTTGTAGACCATGTTTACAGTTAGACGACAAGACACAAATGACATTTGTGTAAATTTTTCTGTATATATTGATGATCAAACAGGCCAAAACCAGGCCAAAATGGCCAAAACCAGGCCAAAAAGGCCAAAACCAGGCCAATAAAGCCAAAGCCAGGCCAAATACGCCAAAACCGTCAAAAGCGCCATATTCTGCTGACAGTTGCATTTTAGATGTCGTCGAGTTCTCCAAACTCCAAACCCAATACATCAACTCCAATACAACAATTTATTTTCTGCCAAAGAATATAAAAAATTTATTGAAAAATCTAAGTTTACAATGCGGGACATGTTCGCTACGATCCTTGTGATCAGCGGCCCGTCTTAATAATAATATCAAAAAGTCACTTAATATTTACAATGAGGGACATGAATGCTATGATCCTAGTGATCAGCGGCCCGTCTAATTTACAAGTCACACAACATATTTACATTGAACATGTCATCCTGGTCAAAGTTCTCGTACCCATAAGGATAGGTCTTGAAAGTAATGGGGTCCAGGATCCGTTTGACATAGACCAATTGGTACCGTTTGAAAAGCGGGAACGTGTACAGTTTGTAGTTCTTGGCATCCCGTTCGATTTGGTAGCTTTTGGGGACGACCGTTTGACGTGGGGAGCGTAGAGGACGTTGGACTTCGTCCAAGACGTTTTGACGCATGACGTCATAATTGAGATAAAGGTTGGCTTCACTGTTGAGGTTGAAACCCCGGACTTCACAACAAACGTGTCCGTCTTTGGTCTTGTAGCCATAGTTTTTGGGTCCCCCAGACACGAATTCCACGATGCTGTCACCGTTGTCCAGTTCGTCTTTAAAGTCCCCAAGATATTTATCCAAGGGTGGATCTGGGCTGTCGGGTGTGGAAATGAAAACGACGGAATCGGTATCAAAATACAAACACCGTTCGCCAAGCAGTTTCAGGGACCCATACAGTCTAAGGCGAGCCCAGCAGGTCGTGAAACATGCCACGAAAATGTTCAAGTTCGGCGACACTGGAACATCTGCTTCTTGTAGCTTGTAGTGGACTTCGACTCTGTCTTCGGTCATGGGGCTCACGTACTTGATATCCACTTTGTCTGAGTCGTGGAAGGCGTGGAACTTGATTGGATCTGTGAATTCCACGACTTGGGTTTTGTTGGTTTGTTGTCCAAATTTGCCCCACATGGAATTCAGCATTATCTTGGCCAGCGAGCGAAGCCCCGAGTTGTAGGCCATCTTGTCTGCCTCGAGACGAATACCCTCGTGCCGAAAGAAAGCATCGATATGAGCTTGTTTGTCCTCGTCAGCTCCGTTCCAACTCGCTTCCTCTTTAATTTTTAACCAGGTATTGACATAATCCTTGAACAGACCCGTTTGGGTCTTAGGAAAATGCCAAAGTTCATTGATGGTAAGAATTTCGTATCCCATGGCCACCGCTTCTAGGAGTTCAGGTGTACACCACGTACCATGAAGGGTGCGGTCAGTGTCATCGTGAGAACAGCTGGGTACTTTCTCCATCAGGTTCAGAGACATTTGTTCCTTTACACAGGCAGCGCAGAGGGGAAAGGTTAACTTGTCGTTAAAACGGTACGGCAACACTGGGTGGAAGAGGTCTTTGGGTGGCAGCACGGTACATTGGGCCATACCAAAGTAGTGAGACAGGTCTTGCGGCGCGACATTGTGGAGGAAGACGGGATGGCCCACAGGATACTGCTGCGTTTTGTTCACCCAGGGGTAGAGCGAGGTAAAGTCGTAGTACTTGATCTTTTCTGAACCCTCGGCACGATGGTACAATTTAATGGCATTGGTTCGCCCTCCGAAAAAGGCGTCTCGTGGATTGAGGGGGTCTGGGACGTGGCAACGTCCGGCCATGTACTCTCGTACGTGAGGATCGTGTTTTTTGAGCATGGACCATTGACACTCCCACATTTCAACGACCCGGTAGCCTTTGGATCGTAGAAAGGTCATTTTCCGTTGGGTCTGTCTATAGACACCCTCCATATTGACCCCAAGAAGACGCTGATGGGTTTCTGTCCGTTGAGGGTAACATTTGGGGCAGCCGTGCCAGTAACACCCATGGAACTCATACACGGTGTTGGTACTTGCATTGTAGCCGTCAACAGAGTAGCGTGACTCTGGAATCTTGAATTCACCATCAGTGGATCTTGCGTGACGGAGGATGGGTTGCCGAACGGGAGCGTAGTGAGAATCCATGAAATCCAATTGGTTACGTTCAGAATCCAACAATGAGGCTCTGAGTTCTGTTTGCAAAGTCTCCTCCACGAAATACAGCCATTCCATGGACGAGCGGGAATGGTTCGTGTTTCGACGCCAACCGTGTAATGGTTCACTAGCGATGGTGTCCGGCTCCATTCGGTTTTTCCTCAAGTCCCGATTGCATGCCGAGGCAATCGTCATTTGCTCGAAGGGATTGAAGTGAGCGTGATGTTCAAAGAGGCGTTTGAACACCAAACACCCTTCTTTGAGCAAGCGTACATCTGACCGGCAATAGGCCACCAACTCCTTTTGGAAATCAAACACGACATTGTCATCCCTCTGCTTATCGTGCCATGTTTCAAATTTCTTGCGGGCGTCCGGCGACATGCTTTCCGGCATGTAATAATCTTTAGCAGGAATGGGTCCCACGTACTCTTGATTCGTTGGAACGTTGAATTTGTGTGGAAAATATCCTTTACGTTCTAATTCGCTACACTCAAACGAACGTAAATTATTTTCCTCCTAAATACATAGATACACAAAGACAACATCTTGATGGTTGGATGCTCAGGCAATCCAAATGACGTTTAATCCAAATAAATCCACACGAGCTATGACAATACACAAGTAATAAAACAAGCTAAATTACACTATAATTAAATGCTACGTTTATAAACCAAGATGACTTGTTATTTCAATACGCTTAGAAACACTTTCAAGAATGTACATGTCTTTTGCAATATCAGACTTCCATCGCCCATGGAGCTTGAGAACCCGCTCAGAAAGATTAGAACTATTAACTACTGCAGAGGATGCTCCGCCTGACCTTAAACTATGTAGACCGTAGATCTTATGATCTAGTCCTAAATCTTTAAGGCATTCTTTAAATATATCCCTGCATCTAGTGTAAGACAATCTTTCACCATACACCTTATAGGTGTTTGTAGACTTAAAGTATCTTAATGGACGGAAGAGAGCAAGAGTACTCGAAAGCTCAATATTACACATGGAGATAAACCTTTCTAAAAGAGCAACAGGGCAATAAATGTTACCTAATCTCTTGATGTAAACATAATTGCCCTCCCGATAAATGTCATTCTTGGCCCTGGGAACAAATACTCTAACATGATCGGGAAAAAACTCAAGATGCGTGGGAGCAATGTTACTAAGCTCATCATAACGGAAAAATCCCGCAAAACCTAACGCACAGATACAAGCAATACGTAAGTCCTTTAAGTTAGCAGAAGTACCAGCAAACTTATCAATAATACGTTTAATAATATCAGCGGAAATAGGCGCCTTTTTAACACTAGCTGGCTTAATACGCTTAGCAGCTTCCAACAAATTATGACATATAGGACTATCCAGTGGATTGACGCCGCTGCTTAAGCTAAACGAAAGAAACCACTTAAGAGCTGCATGAGCCATAACTAAAGAGGAATATGAGTTAGAATTCCTGTAAACCTTAAAAAGATAAGCAACTATAAACGAAACAGGAAAAGGAGGCACTGGCTGAACACTGGACAAAATACAAAATTCAATGAACTTCGAAATCTCTTTTTGATATCTTTTCGACGTAGAATCCGCCTTGGACTTCAACAATGTCGAAATAAGATCACTTATGTCAGGCTTAACATTAACTGGTAGACATTTCCAACCGCCATCTGCGGAAAACATCTGCAACAAGAAAGTGCAATATAAGTAAAACAAACCTATTTACCAAAACAACTTTCAGACCCCTGAGTCCTCACTCCATACAGCTAATCACTCAAAAAACGATGATAAACAATAGACCGCAAAAACGGCAAGCGCCTTAACAAAACATTGTAATAATTCCAGGTCAGGCCAGCGCCTCTTATCCATATAATACTTCAAAGGACAAGCGTCCCATGTGAATACACTAAAATCAGGCCAGTCCTTCTATCCACTCAACACTAAAGGAACGAATTTCGCATGTAAACAAATTTAGGCCAGTGCCGTTTAACCCACTCAATACTTAAAGGACAAGTGTCCCAAGTAAACGCACTAAATTCAGGACAGTGCCTTTTCCCACTCAACACTAAAAGAACTTAAAGAAAGTTTAGGCCAATGCCTTTTACCCACCCAACACTTAAAAGGACGGAGACCTAATAAGAAAACTTCATGCGAACAGCTAAGATGGACCCCTTAAACCTACTGCTACCCAAAAAGGAATTAGGATTGCGCCCTTGCTCTAAAGCAGTACAATCAAAACACTTGTAACCAACTATAAACCTAGAAAACTTACGAGAAATAATGGGCCAAAAATATGAAGAAGGCCAAAAGGGCACAACTACAGTCGCAACAGCCCTGGAGACGTGTAAATAACGAATAGCTCTAGCAACAAGGCTTACGGGGGGAACAACGAGACAATTTTCACCCCCCAAATTCTGCACGAAAAAATCAACCCCGCTACAACCTGGGTTCCAAAACCGAGAGAAAAATTTATTGACCTTCTTGTTATAATAACTAGCGAAACAATCCACTGAATGATTTCCCCAGCTTTCCTCTATAGACGCAAAACAATCAGCTGAAATTTGCCAGTCGTCTATGTCAATGAGACAACTAATGTAATCTGCTCTCTCAATCTCAGTGCGTGGGATCCACTGGACCTCTAACTCAATGCCACAGCTGGCACAGAACTGAAATATCTCCAACGCAATGGCGTGTAAATCACTTCTCATACTTCCTACTTGTATGATTCTGCATGCGTTCTGGCTGTCAGAAAACCACTTTACATAAGAGCCTTTAAGTAATGGCAAAAACGATTGTAAAGCAAACAAAATAGCAGATAACTCCCTCCAAGTAGAACTTTTAACACATTCTTCTCCATCCCACTGTTTATGACAAACTTGCTCACCATTAATATCAAGATGCGCACCACACCCTGTGGCGCTTGCATCCGAATAAACTACATAATTAGATGCTTTAATGGAACAACCTGCCACTTCTTTACAATTAAGTCGCTTTAAATTAGCCTCCCAGAAACGAAGCTCCCTGACACAATATTGATCAAGATAAAATTTGGAGTCCCAGTCCTGGGCAGAAGCTACTAAAATAGAGCAATATCTAGTCATAATTCTGGCAATGTTGCCAAAAACCGCCCCACCAGAAATAATCTTGCCCACGATAGAAGATAACTCCCGTGCCGATACCAAAGGATCCCTTGAAAGGAGCCTTTCCACTGATTTGGCAATGCTTTGTTCCCGTCGATCAGAAATACTAATAGTTCCATTAATGGCGTCCCATACAATCCCTAGCCATTCGATAACTTGAGTCGGACACCACTTAGACTTCTCGTCATTGGTAACAAACCCTGATTTCCTTAAATCAGACCAAATGTTAGAAGCTAAAACTGAACAGGCGTCACGATCAGAATCTATTAACCAGCCGTCATCGAGAAACAAAGTTATATTAACACCATTGAACCTCCAGTATTTCTCGAGCGGCTTTAGGCATTTGGTGAAAATGTAAGGGGCAGAAGACAAACCAAATGGAAGAACTGTAAATGCAAAATACCTTATAGAATCTTCACCCGGAAATTTCCATGCGAACCCCAAAAACTTCTGGTGATCTGGGTGAATTTCAATATGATGATACCCACTTTTAAGGTCAAAAGAAACCATAAAAGACCCCTTATGGAAGTAAGATAAAGCAATCTTCCAATCTTCATACTTAACCCTATGCTTAACCAGGTAATTATTAACGTAACGTAGATCGAGGATTAACCTCTTTTTACCGTTGGACTGGATGGACACACTCAATGGATTAACAACATCGGGTGGCTCGATGAGCTCTGACACCCTACCCGAATGCAAAAGCTCCGAAATAGCTTCGCAAACAAATTCCGACTGATTTAAAGATGACCTATTGTTTTTGGAGCTAAACCCCGGGGGAATCTGCTGAAAAGGCAAACGGTAACCCTCGCATATTACTGATAAAATATATTTAGGGGCACCTATTCTGCGCCAAAATTCCACATGTCTTCTCAGACTACCTTTGACATCTGACAAAAGTGGAGTGCTTGAATCTTCAAACTCAAAAGCCTCTTTTACCTCTGAAAGTTGCGTAAACAGACCATTCTCACCGCCATCACTTGGAGCTACCATTGGCACAGCCTCCTGATCCGGGCCTAACAGATGTGGCGCAGTTTGAATAATAGAAGCCGCTCCTGTTGGCGGTGGAAGGCAACATGACTCGGCAGTCCTTGGCCCAGTGCCCTGGTCGGTAGCAACGGTAACAACGGCTGGAACTTGTAGCATATTCTGAACGGCCTAAATGAAAGAAAAATAATTAAAAGAGGGAAGGAAAAACGAACAGGGTGGGTGGGCGGGAAACCAGCAAACGTCAGAATGGAATGCGAGAGCGAGAGGAACTGAACAACTCTTTGAAACCTTAAATACTGAACACTAACCAATCACAAAATCCCTGGAGACACGCCTAACAGCGTGTATTAACAATACAGTAAAACATAAGTGCTAACGAACTGTATCAACTGCATACCAGTGGAAAATACATTTACGTTCTAATTCGCTACACTCAAACGAACGTAAATTATTTTCCTCCTAAATACATAGATACACAAAGACAACATCTTGATGGTTGGATGCTCAGGCAATCCAACCAGAGAGCTCACAAAGTAAAATAAGTAATGGTCTTACCGCGAAAAAGCTGAGAATCGTTATAAGCAGATTTAAATTTCTTCGCAGGATTACCGGCGTTACTGATCGGCTCCTTTCGCTTCCTTTCAACAGCAGCCTTGGCTTTGCGTAATTTCTTTTCATCCTCGGAGTCCGAAGCGAGCTCATCGGACTCGTACTCCTGGACGACCAACCAGCCATTTTTGCTCTTGTCTGCTATTTTAATGAGCTTTTGGCGCTTCTTGATGATAAGCCTACCTTCCGCCACCAACTTGTGAATCTCGGCCGGGCTGTTTGCACTCTCCTCAATTTGAACTAAAATATGATCAAGCCGCGAATTAAGTTCAAACTGCTTACGATTTCCTTTATATTTGATGTCAGAAGCTTCTTTATCGATCTTCGCGCTACGTTCGAACTGCTTTCCTTTTTCCTCTAACTGCGACGACAGGTAGCCCTTGAAGAGCGAGAAAACCTCATCGACTAGACGCGGATTCGAGGAGGAGTTTTGAGACGCGATGTCGCCAGTTTCAGGGTTTGAAGACGCCAAACTACTTTCTCCCTCAATATTCATCCCTGCCTTCTTCGGCGAACCCGTTAAACCAGCAAACCAGCAAACGTCAGAATGGAATGCGAGAGCGAGAGGAACTGAACAACTCTTTGAAACCTTAAATACTGAACACTAACCAATCACAAAATCCCTGGAGACACGCCTAACAGCGTGTATTAACAATACAGTAAAACATAAGTGCTAACGAACTGTATCAACTGCATACCAGTGGAAAATACATTTTTTTAAGTTCCGTGAGCCCAAAGGTTTTCGGGAACGCGGCCAGCGGCATTGTGAGGAAAGATAACGAGTCAATGAAGCGGATCCGTCCCGTCGTGACTTGCAGGAGTTTTGCCCCGTTTCTGATCTGTTGTAGGATCTGACATTGTTTGTGATACTCGTCAACGACAAAGTAACCATCGTACCCCTGGAAGTTGTGAGCCAGGACAATAACGTCACGTTCATCGTCCTCCGTCAGTTCTTCGAGGAAATCCAGGAACTCCTTGACACAACTCTCCCCCTCAAACACACGTTGCTCGTCATCCTCGTCCGTTTCAGCAATGAGTAGATTGGCCAGGTGCATTTCGCGTTCTTGTGTAGCCTCAATGTCGAAAAAGACATGTACCGGTGGGAGTTTTTCTTTTTTGCTGTCCCCTTCGCCATCTTCATCCGACTCGTTTGCAGTCTCCTCCGACTCGTTTGCAGTCTCCACCGCTTCCACTTGCAAGAAACATTGGTGGGTTTGAACCTCCACGTACAACTTGCACGAGGGGCAATCGAAATAGCCACACTTGTGACGTTTTTGTTCCTTGGATGTTCGCAACAGAATCAGACACGACGAGCAGAGTCTACGCGTAGTGCACACGCTCTTGGTTGTTCCATCGGTGACAGGCTTCCCGTTCTGTCCTTTGATGCGATGCGTCATCATGCACGTGGCGCCGTAAAAGTTACGATGGCAATGTGGACACTGTTGGGTGGGAGGGATCTTGTTACGATGACATTGCAAATAATCCGGACATCCATTCTGGAGACAAGCGTTACAATGTTGTTTGTTGACAGCGCACTTGTGTTGGCCAAGATGATCGTACCCTTTTAAGCAGTGGGCGCACAGATAGCTGCGATTCAAGAAGGCTTTCAATGATGATATGGTATCATAATGTTCATCGTGGTAAAGTAAGACGATCTGCTTTTCCGACGAGGTAGAAAAGGAGCGAACATCAAAGGCGCGGTCGGCGTCCACCAAAATCAGCTGATACCCTTGCATGGAGGGGGCTTTGGCAAACTTGGTCAGTTCGGCGTACCCGCAAGGACCCGGTGCAACTCCCGCTTCCATCATCAATAGCGTGGCCTGGTCGGTTTGAATGCGACAACCCCTTTTAAAACTTTGAATTTTGGGGTGGTTGTCAATGAAAGCTTTGGCCGTCACGATGGCTTTGGCGCAACAGATTTGACTGTCTTGTGGAATGTTCACTACTGAATAACGGTGCTGTTTGAGGTACTTGACACCCTTGTGTCCCGGCGTGAATTTCCTTTTCCACCCTGTTCCGTGTGGGGGTCTTGCCACATGCACAAAGGAGAGGTGGAACGAGTCATCCATCTCAAATTGTTGATTTGAGTTCAAGATGCGCGTCAAATGGTTGAAAAAGGCTTGGACTCTATCGCCATTGCGTCTCCATTCGCCAGCAGTGAAACCTCTGTAATCATAATTATTGTTCATACGGTGCGAGGCCAAGTTGACATAAATGCGGTCAGCGTCCGGAATCTCTTGGTCGTCAATGAGTTTGACGACAGACCTTTGCATTCCATCTCGCAAAGCAGCATTTAAATTTTGCATTGGAACAAACTGCCCCGTTTGGCGTAACCTGGTGTGAAAGACTCGCTCCTCTACGCCCAAACGACCACTCTGTCTAACGCGTACGGGGGCCAGGTCAAAATGGAATCGACCCCGCGGTTGTTGTGAAGTGCTGCCACCACCCGTCTGCTCGTGGCGTCTCATTTGAAATGCATGTTGGCGAAGCGTAGCGGTCTCTGCTTCTAACAGCTCATCATCGCTCCTGTCCTCTTCTGCTTGAAACAAGTCTTCATCTGAGTCGTAGTGGTTCTTCTCCATGGTGAGCTTCGAAAAGCGAATGAAGTGAACGAAAAAAGTCGCGGATTTTATGGGTGCTCCAAACAAAACAAACTCCGCCCACACGTCCATCAAAGGGACGCTTTGTTCAAATTTGGTCATGCGTTCACATGATTGGTCAGAATAAGTTCCACCCTCCATGCTGAGACCAATCAGAACGTAGGAGTGGATGAGGTCATTGGAGACCAATCAGAGAGCAGGAATCCAAGGTAATTCAATGTCATTGGATGTCCAAAGGTTTGCGCATGTGTCAGGAAATGAAAGTTAATCTTTTAAGTTTCCCGTGTCGAACTTTGAAATAAAACGTGGTAGTTTCATCAACGACCGTTTAATTAACATCGTAGCATGAACGGAATTAAATTGACGCGTTTATAAATCGGTT
This sequence comes from Cladopsammia gracilis, assembly GCA_022457155.1. NCBI lineage: Eukaryota > Metazoa > Cnidaria > Anthozoa > Scleractinia > Dendrophylliidae > Cladopsammia > Cladopsammia gracilis. Next base: position 90,732 of record JAJGOT010000894.1, read on the forward strand.
TACGCATGAAACTGTCGGTTACAAGTTTGGTCTGTGAACTTAAGCTTTGTCGTGAATGTTTCACCGCACGGAGCCAATAAACCTCGAAGCAGTTTGCCAATCGATTTCATTTCACTTTTGATTTAACGTTTAGATCAAACATTGTTTTCAGGAGTTTTTTACAGACCGCCTTTTGATTGTCGTGAAGTGTGGAATTATATTTACGCTTTTAAGTCTGCTAGTCGATTTTTGTTTCATAAGTTTTGTAATTTCACAGACCGTCGTTTTATTGTCGTGAAGTACATTGCGGAATTATATTTACGCTTTTAAGCTTTCGAAAGCTTGCTAGACGATTTCTTATATCCTTGCTTTCGTTTCTTTCATTGAACATTGCTTTCATAAGTTTTGTAATTTCACAGACCGTCGTTTTATTGTCGTGAAGTGCGGAATTATATTTACGCTTTTAAGCTTGCTAGACGATTTCTTATATCCTTGCTTTCGTTTCTTTCATTGAACATTGCTTTCATAAGTTTTGTAATTTCACAGACCATCGTTAATGAAAATAGCAGGACCGAATGTGAAAAAATTTGCATCTCTTTGTTCAACGAGCCAAACCAAATTCCCCCAGGAGGATATGTATGAACACACATGATTTGAAAGAGCAAATGGCAGGGTTTTCATGTCAATCACAAACATCATTGCGCCATGCAAGAATGTAAAACTTTTATTGAGCGGTTCGTTTACAAATTAAACTGTTTTTTGAAACCTTAACATTTGTGTCTTTGATTCCCATATCATTCCCATGTCATTCCTTAACAAAAATCCCTGTTAAATAATTGTTGTCATCGGAAAAGCAAAGAAAAAAATTCAATGTTCAAGATAAGTCATCCAATTTATTTACTCGGAGCAACTCCGAGTTGCTCTGAGTTGCTCTAAAAACATTAAAACTTGACTTCATTCGAATACACCGCGGTAACTTTAATTAGCTTGTCTGGTTGAAACTCGTCTGTAAGCGAAGAACTAAAGTGAAAAATGTTCAAGATAAGTCATCAAATTTATTTACCTAATAATAACAATGCGGGACATATCGCTATGGTCCGAGCGACCGGCGGCCCGTCAATCACGTTCTAAAGAAAATATCTCCCTGTGAAACCAAATAAAAAAATTGTCATGCTTTCCCAATAATAAGCCTCGCGTTTCCTAAACGTTTCCTCTGCATGTCAGTCACCCTCAAAGTTGGCAATTGATAATTACAATGGCTTTCAAGTTTATTGTTTAACTTGTCTAAAGAAGTTGCACAAATAAACAGCAGAACACTCGCAAGGTTTCGCTGCGTATAATATCACTTCATGTAGCTTATATTTTTCCATTCCATGCAAACATGCTTTCGCCATGTTTGAAGCAACGGTTGCGTTTAAACGTTGTTTAAACAGAAGTTGTTTTAGTTCATTACGTTTTTATAAATGGCCGCTTAAATTCAAATGACAGAAAAGGTTCGTTGGTACGCGAATAGCGCTGCGCATTCATTGACTTCAAGAAAAGCATTGTTAATTCGTTCGTAAACTGTTATCGCTAATTGAACGTTCATTCGTCACGCTTTAAACTATCGCAGCCCAGTTACTTTTCTTTCGAGTAAAGTTGTTAAATTTAATATAAATTAATGTTTGGACATGCAACTTTGCTTTGGTTATCTGGTTACTTTATTATAAATAAATATGGTAAAGGATTTCCGAAAACAGCCTCGAATCCAACAAGTTCATTTATCGAATGATCAACTCGGCTTCACTGATTGATATGGCCGAACGTTATAAAAGTATTTCAAGAAAGAAGACGATCAGTTCCATCGTTAAGTTTGATTTCCTTATCATTTGACTCTGCTTTGCTGCGCGTGGATTTGAATGGTTGTAAATAAAAACCGCTTTGGTTGACTTAACTTTGATGAGGTTTGTGAACATTAAACGTGTGGCTTTGTTGTCTTAGCACGACTGCTTTGTTTTTTGACCGAGGTGCTAATTTTCCATGCAAATTTATAGTTCAGAATTCACATAATTAAACGCTTGAACTTTGAAGCTACCGGAAAGTCTTGTTATCAAAACTTAAAGCACACAGAAATATAAAACTCCGTGTTGTCTGTGAAGTTTTGGTCGCTTGGGAATCTCAACTTTCAAAGTTGACAGCTTTCGCTTTTTCGGTTTGACTTGGCGTTTAGTTATTGACTTTAGCCCTTGCTTTGGTTCCATTTTCAGGGTCATCTTTCTTTGGTTTTTGATCCAAAACATCCTTTCGTTCTTTGACGGTAATCTTCAGAATCGAATCATTCACGCTATCTACGATGGGCCAAATGAAATCAAGGGGAGCTCTGATATAGAATGTCCAGAAAGAAAAGAGGAAACATCGATGGACATAGACTCTGTCATGAATGGCATTCAAAAACTTTCCCTGACAAATTGATCATGTGTAATTTCTTTTCACAGTTGCAGTCTCTAAGACCCGAGGCATGTATCTTAGATCTTATTTTTATTAAACATATAGTTGAATTTGTTACAAACATGTGTGAGAATTTGGGCTAAAACCCTTAACATTAAACTAAGAAATGATACTGCGCATGCGCTGTCGCTAAAAATCAGTTAAGTTTACTACATGTGTCCTACATGGAAGCGACCCTACATCGCTATCATGTTTGTAATTGAATTTGAACCCATTTAGACCAAAAAACCCTACTGCGCATGCGTACTGGTTGAAAAATCCAAAGTGTCCCAGCCATGTTGTCCCACATGGAAGAGAACTTGTGTCACTATAAAGGGATCTCAGAATTCGGGGGTAGGTAAGAAAGCACTACACGACTTTGGTCGTTTGTTTTCTACACAGGCGGGGCCCGCCTTGACTGGATGGGCCCCCGTGACATTTTTGAATAAGTCATGAGATCCTCCATTTTGAATATTTTACTCAGTTTCGCCATTTTTAATAGACAATGAGTTCCGCCATTTTGAATATTTTACTCAAATTTCGCCATTTTGAATAAACAATGAGATCCGCCATTTTGAATTAGGGTTATTAGGTCATGCGCAGTGACTATCCTTAGGGTTATTATGCTAATAGGGTTAGGGTTAGCGCCATTTTGAATTAGGGTTAGGGTTAATGAGCTAGGGTTAGTCCACAATAGACCTAGGGTTACGACTATCTTCGGAAATTCCGACCTATTGTTTTTATGAATAAATTAATCTTCGGAAATTCCGACGTATTGTTTTTATGAATAAATTAATCTTCGGAAAAAAAGCCCAAAAGTAGCGCATACCACTACTATTTGCGTTTGGTAATTATCTGTTTTAAACTTAGATCTCTCTCGATGGCAACTCTCAAAACAGTTTTACGTGCTCTTTGCTCGTACGAAAAGAAACATGTCTTGTGCGAACCCAAAAGCAAATCATTTTCAGTTTCCAACGGGATAGTTTTCGAGAATCATATAAAAGCGTGCGTCTACTTCTGCATCAAAAGGTATCCTGTTGAACATAATTCCTAAAACGTTAGATGCGCACGAAGAGGACCTATTTGCGTGTTCACCTGCCATGGGCAAATTGGTAAATACAATTAATACAAATTACAAAAACTCGCTTTGCGGCCAGTAACTAGCCCCTTTTCAGATATATATTACTATTCCCTTTTATCTAGCTTTAGGAAATCATTAGCAATGGACCTGCCCAGGCATTTGACTTTTGGAATTAAAACTAGATAGGATTTCTTGTTTGCTGCACAGTCACTAGAAAATGGGAAAAGTAAATGTGTTGCGTGTATAAACACTAATTCAAAGTAATGCATACAAATAAAAAAGTTACAAAAAACCAAAACGACAACATTGTTATGCTAGTTAGGAAGAAAATGAAGAAATGAGCAAGAGCAAGACAAAAATGACAAAAATATCCTCGCGCATGTATTTGCGGTACGCGATCACTTAGATGTAAAGATTGCGTGACATCGATCTGGGTCTATTTTTCAGTTCAATTCGTTCCTTCACTTCTTGCCCCTTTTCATTAGAAATATTCAATACAAAACTCAATAGATACCCAGAGGATGCTTTGTATGCAAGACATGGATCCAATTCCTGCAAAAATATTGCACAAGCTAGAGAAAGGTGACACTTAGAAAATGCCGTAGCCGTATGAAAAGGCCGTGCTGAGCACGGCAGCAAGACACAGGAGATTTAGCGAAGAACATCAAAGTTATTTGCCTTCAAACACCCATTTGGAAGGTAAGCTGTCATCGAAGTATTATCTCAGGTTTACTGGGTAGTTTTAATGGGAAATGGCAGGGTTTTTCAATGGTTTGCTCAGAAAGCGAGCTAAGGCTAGTCGAATTGTTTACATTTCCTGGTTAAACAAAATCTCTTCGAAAGGTCAAATTGGGTCAACTTGCATGGCGCCGCTCGCCTCAGAAATAACTTTTGCCAAGAAAAAAATTATATCACGTTCAAAAACAGCTCTTGTACTTGCTAGAATTGAAGTTTGAAAGAATTCTACATAATACCGAGTATGTTTTGAGATGTTTGAAAACGGTATGAAATTTTTGATTTTCAAAGTCTAGAAATTTCGGTTCTCTTCGCTTGCTCTCCAGGAATTCGGAATTACAATTGTAAGTCTAAAATATCATCAAAGCAGCTTAGCAATACCTCCTAAATAAAATTATAAACTAAGGAAAGCCATAATTTGCTATGCGCCTTCACGCGAGTTCGATTATCTGATCATGAAATTTGACCTCATTTCTGTGATTTTTCGGCTTCACGGGTTGTCGACGGTTTTTCGTAATTTTCTCAAAAATGTAAAAACTCTAGAACCTAACACTTATATCACGATTCTTAGCATACCATAGGTTATCTCTGGACGAAATATCAAGGGGTCCATTTTACCGACCTTGTGCCGCCACTCACGCGGTGGTTAGGGAGAGTGGCTCTTAAATCGCCTTAACCCCAGGCGGTGTGCGTCACGAGATTTGACCAATAGCAAGCCGTTGTTTAAACAATAGTCCTCGCGGCAAACAAGAAGCTATTTCAGCGCGTGGAGTTGAAAAAAATGTTCATTTTCAAGGATTTCAGCGATGTCAATTGAAAATGTTTTCAGGCAGAATTAAAGAGAAATATCCCTTCTTCGTTATGGCTACAATTAAATGTTACATTCGAGCACAATGACTGCCTTAGCTGATCTCAAAGTAAACCTACTCGGTTCAATTGCCACATTATCGTAAACTGAACTTTCACACGTTTTCTTAGACTTCTCATTCCTTTACACGTTTGTTTTTCGTCAATAATTTGGGACATACAGTTAATTTAGCCTTTCTTCTTTGAGAATTTCGGGGTCTACCCGGGTCTACCCCTTTTAGTTTTCTTGGTTGAAGCCGTTCAAAATTGATAAGTTCACCAACTCGCCTAGGTCCCCTGGTGAGTAACAATAATTTTCTGCGCCCACGCGGCGGTCACGCGCGGCCTTTATCATCTTCTTGTTTGGTCTTTTTTCGGCCTATTTTTCCTCAATTATAGTTGAAGGAAGAAAACATTCAAACTTTCATAGGTTTTGATGTTTAAAGTGACTTCTTTTGTCGTCGTTTGCAATGCTTGTTCTGTATAATACGTGGAGCGGTCTTTGCGTGATTTAGGTCTCGTGGCGTTGACCCGTGCATAAATTTGATCTTTCCGGTTGTCTTGTTTATTAACGGATAATTTGTATGTTTCGATTCAAATCAGAATAGTGTCTCTGAGAAAAAGAAAAACCGGCCTTTACGAAGTAGTTTTGCATTTGTAGACTTGTATATTTGATTACTTTACCAAAGAAAAGGCGCTAGATTTAAATTCAGGCTAAATAACACAAACGTAGGAGATGCTCACTCCATCGAGACGAAGGGAAAATGAGCCGCTACACAAATTTACCCATGGGGCATTGCAAGTCGTGACGCACACCGCCTGCCTTAACCCTATCCAGACCGGGGGTGGGGGGGGGGGGGGGGGGGGGCTTTTGGAGCCCGCTCGAACTTTGAAGTCGTGTCGTTTGAAAACGGTCGATGCAATGACCACCAAATTTGGTGACTTTTCCTAAAAATTTATCTGGAAACATTTTCCCGTTAGCGTCGTTTGTCCACCGACATTGACGTTTCCATAGCAACCGCTTTTTGACACCTATGTTTTACAAAATTAGCATTTTTCGCTTTAATCAAGATTATTTCAAAGTTTTCTTATTGAATTAATATTTTCCACTTAATTTAGCGATAATTAATCAACTTATGTATAATTGTTTATTAATTAAGGTTAATTAACGGTAATTTTAGGAAAATGTGGAATATGAAATGTCAAAATCCAGGATGGCGGATCGAAGTTTTACTAAAGGTCTTTTCTCTCTATAATTTTATTACTGGTTCATATTTTGGATTGCAAAACATTTGCCCACAATAAACTAAGCTTTAGCAGTCCATTTGCTTTATTTTTCGGTGTTTTTACCAAAATAAACACGTTTGGACTAATTCAAGATGGCGGATCCAAGATGGCGGATCCAAGATGGCGGACAATAAAATGGGAAATTTATTTACATGTCTGTGTAATTCCATTATCTCTAAACATTTATTGTCAAAATATCATAAAAATGTCCTTTTCACTTGAGAAGGCTTTTTTGAATTCATTAGGTACATGAAAAGCCATAATTTGCAAAGTTATCTGTTCCAGTTTTGTACACATCACTTCTATGACGTCACATGCTGTTACCATGGCAACAAAGTGTACGAATTCATTAACTTTTACTCCTGCATCAATATGTGAAAGTTTGGTATGAACACTACCGTTTATTTCAGAGATTTGCCTTATAGAACGTTTCAGTTGGTTATTTCATTGTATATGACGTCATAATGACGTTACGGTAACAACAAAAACAGTGTTAGTAAACATAAGACTTTTATCAAATAGGTAGCTGTTAAAGTATTGTTGTTATATGTTCAAAATTGAAAAAATATTGATGAAAGACTGTTTTAGCCAATAAAATCGACTATATGACGTCATTATGACGTTACATTACGTCATAATGACACCAAAGTATCTGTAGTTACTAGAATTTATGATATCATTATCCTGTGTAAATTTGGTGGCCATAGCATAAGCAGTTTCAAAGTTACATGGGGGGGAGCCCCCCCCCCCCATGTAACTATGTAAGAAAAATAAACGACAAACTGCAAGGCTGATCTGACTACGTAAAAAGGTAGATTTTGCGAGACACCAATGCGACAGAAACCGGTAAAGCAGGCTAGCAACCGCGGACAGCTGTTTCGCCCTTGTATTGGGGCTCGTCAGCGCGGTGTAGCTTGTAACAAACTAAGAACAAACACAAGAAAGTAGTCGTAAATAGACTACTTTCTTGTGGTTGTTCTTAGTTTGTTACAAGCTACACCGCGCTGACGAGCCCCAATACAAGGGCGAAACAGCTGTCCGCGGTTGCTACCCTGCTTTATCGGTTTCTGTCGCATTGGTGTCTTGCAAAATCTACCTTTTTACGTAGTCAGATCAGCCTTGCAGTTTGTCGTTTATTTTTGTTCATTTTTTTGGCTGATTAGGTCTTTCGTAGATCCTACGTATCGTTTACAGCATTATCGTTTGAATTCCTTTAAATTTCCTTTAAATTCAGAACCTTAGCGATGCCACATCTACAAACAAGTACAGTCAAGCAAAAATTAAAGCAACTCAGTTTTAAAAATATAGTGCGTAGAATTATTTCACACCTGACACAAAACATCAAATCTCAGTTATCTTGGGAATAATTTCGTAAAACCTATTAGTAAATAGACTTGCTTGACTCGCTGCGCTCAGTCCGTAAGCCATAACCTCGAGCCAAATATTTTCCCATCCGGCCCTCCCACTTAGTCAATAAGTACATAGTATTACTGACTCGTAAAAATGTCCAGCCGTATATTACACAACTTTTCGCTGAATTGTTTATTATACGACAGTCATCTTCTCCTAAATCTAAGTTTTTGAAAGTGTTTTTCCTACCGCGCGCTCAGAAGAGTGTAATATTCAACACATTGATACACTGCACAAATATGATCATAACGCTCTCGATATCCGTAGGTCTAACATGACACGAAACACTTGTCACTAAGAAATTCTACTTCCATTTTACTGTGTTTATTCATGTAGTCACTACTCTGTTCCGTACTTTACACAGACGAAAGCTATTCGAATAAATATGAAATCTCAGTTTGTGTATGGTAAACAATAATACTCGCATAATACTCGAAGTAGAAATTTAACGCTCGGCCCACCTTTTGCAAAAACACGAACATATCAAGGATCTTTTAGGATAAACGGGGCTAGAATATGGAATATGCTGCTTGCCGTCCCACCTTAGGAATTTAACTGATCTCGGAAAGTTTAAAAGAAAGCTAATGACGCACTTCCAACGCGCCCAACAAATACTGAATAAGTAATTCCTATATAATCACATTCTTTTTACTTTTATGTTAGGGAATCCGCTAACACAGGGTTAACCTCTGGATTTCCTGTTCAAGAACTTATTTGTATTTATATTTTAACAAGTTTTTTTGAATAAATTGTTATTGTTATTATTTATATTTGTATTAGTCATAGGATTGTAATCTGTAATTTTATTTTGCTTTGTGTCTGTATATTGTAATGTATGTTTATGTTAACTTAAACCAGCTCTAGCTGAATGGACAACCCTGTAGCGGACCAGCTTCGGATTAAGCGCGGATTAAACGGATTTAACAACTCCAAGAACACAACTCGTGGTTCATTTGCTATTTGCGAACTCACAACAGCTTAGCTCCGTCTGCATTATGGGTAAAGCTAACATAGGTCCGCAACGAGTCCACAATACACTACAAACCCTGTCTAAATATTGATTATAAATAAATAAATATCTCAATGAATTTTTCTCGAATCAATGATTTGTTGTCAATGTGTTGAATTATAAAACAGTTACAGTGCTCAAGCTTGCGCAATATCGCCTGATTTTAGCCAACTCGGCCTACGGCCTTATCGGCTGAGTATCCGATGGGCGATATAGCGCTTCGCTTTTGCACTATAACTGTTAAATATCTGCACTCGTTTTAATGCGTATGTGCACTCTAAAATGCTATGTCGAATAACTTATCAAGGACAGTGGCTCAAATTTGACAACAATAGGTATTGCATTCTTCATCGTTTTTGCCCGTGAAAGGGCAACAACGATCAACGGTGAAACAATGGCTTTTACATGTAACACGCAAGGGAAATTCAAACTTTCCGAATACTTCTCTCAACAATGTCTCCATGGAGATTTGGGTCTTCGGCGGGACCGAGCTAAGGAGCAATTTCTCTCTGGGGGAGGGGCAGAGTTGTAACTGCAACGACAAAACTAACAAAGCTGGTGTGGGTAGTGAGCGACAGTTTGTCAACCGCATTATTTGTATTCTTATAATTTATAACGCGCTTCGTTAGTTTTAATTCATTCAAATCCTGTGCCGCGTAAATAATTGTTAGGTATAAAATGTGTTCAAGCTTTATTCGCTGCCATCATGCCTGAATGTTTATTTTGCGGGGTTAACCGCCTGAACGGCTACAACGTTCATCGGATAACAAACTATTAATGACACCCTGATGTGCGACTAGCTTGAGATACTGAGTTGATACTGAATTTAGCATTGAAAATGGCAATAGAGGTCTCGTCCCAAATATGTAGCTATGTAGAAGAAACAACAAGGATACCAGCTTTGTGGCAAAACTAGGTTTGCAGGAAAAGCAGAGCATGTGTCCCCTTGAGTAACGGTGTCTGTAGGGGACCCCTCCCCACTAGGGTAGCGGTGTCTCTAGAGGAGACCACCCGGAGTAGCGATACTTGGAGGGGGAGGGAGGGCTTATGTTAGAGTAGGGGGATGCCCTTCTGGGAGGAGAATAGGTCAGATGGTATGGTGGTACCATCTTGGAGTGGGGGATCTAGACCTTTTTTCAAGGATGACTATAGCACCTAATGAGGTAAAGCGAGCCAAGGGTGTACTTCCCTGTCACTAATGATTTATTAGCTAAGCAAGGACAAGCCATTTTAAATTACAGTGCTTACATATTGTATATCATGTTTTCGTGTATTTACTACAGAAATTGCATTTACAGCAAGTAGGACCTAAGAGATGACAAGGCTACCAATGTTGGACGGGATGGAGGGAAAAATATGCGGACACGATACCAGCTAGAAGTGTGAAACTCAAATGTGGGGTGGTTCGTGTACAGTAGATTAACTAGTACCCGAAACGGCATGCCAGAATTGAATCACATGACAACGTGAAAGGGAAATCACTGGGAGCTTTGTCGTACAAGTTAGTTCTGTGAAAGTAATATTACTTGACGCTAGAAATAAAACTACAAGACTGTTGCACTTTGGACCATAGACCTAGAGAATTGCGCTAGTGACCGAAAACGGCATGGCAAAATCACATGACAACACAGGTGGGAAATCACTTAATAAAGCGTGAGATAATTGTTTCTCGCCGCGTTTTTTGTAGACTCTTTTGAAAAGTATGCACGCGCTTTATATTTTTGTTTAACCTTTATCTCCTAGGCATTTAAGGAAACGAATCAACGCTCTTTTAGAAAGGATACATGCGATTAATCAAGTGGAGTTAATAAATTGACAGTCTAGAATAAACAATAGATCGCAAAATTGCCTGCGAAGTTTAAAATCACGCTTATGTGCTGACATGACATACACCTCATTATACTTGAAAGTTTATTTTGCGACATTAACGGCAGCTGCATTCGTAGTAAAGCACATATACTGGTTTTCATTTACGCTCATTTCCGTTTTTATGTTAATGTATTTTTTTTATTTTCACTCGTGGCCTAAAACACCTCATTATAACTTCTCGCGATTTCAGTTTAGAAAGGATACACGCGCTCAAGGAGGCTCGTACCCATTTCTAAAGTCCACATCCTTTCAATTTTAATGGGCCATATCTTTTGTTGTAGCGCATAAAAGACAACCCATGTTGCATGCAAACACACAATTCAGACAGACAGTGTAAACAGTACATAGAAAAACAGGTGGCCCGTGAATCGTCGTCAGCGACTCTTGCGGAGACCGCTACTTGATGTGCATCACCGCCCTTCGATTCTAATGCAGAACTAAAACAGACGGTAGGTGACAGCAGGAACGCATACTTGTTAGGATTTATCGGGTGCTTAAGAATATTAAATATTGAAACTTTATATAACAGAGGACTAAAGATTTATTAATCATGTCTTAGGAGAGCACGTCGAAAACAAGTCCATATCAAACAAGTCAACAACAATTCAATGAGGAGTAAACGACGGACAGCGATGCTTCATCCAACGAGGGCCTCACATGTAAGTTGGCACAGTTAGACATAGCTCAAGAGGATGCAGATAAGACTTTCCTTAGCCCCACCGACACAGGAAGCATTGTGTCCAGTACAAGTGACAAAGGGCCTAGCACTGCTGTCGCAGCACAACCTCGCAATAAGTTGAAAGAGTTCCTTGTCTGTTCCAGTATCGCACCTGTCACCAAACCGTGGATGGAGTGGGAAAAGGCCAGTGACAGTACCAGGAAATGATACACGAAACGTGCGATCGAAATTGTATCTGCAGTCTTACAGACGATTAGCACCAGTGTTGCGGGCTCTTTATCGCAGGCAATCGTGTCAATCTCAGCCATGGATAAGGCTCTGGGTCTGGATGATCTACTTGAAACATCCAAGCAATATCTTCAGGCCCGACAGCTGGGGAACATGAAGACAGATCCTGTCTATTATGTCGGGAGTAGCGTGCTTTAGAGCAATTGCCTTTTATACCCTAGGCTTGGCCCGTTACCGGTACAGCTTGGCAAATCTCCATCCCCTTCAGTATGGACGTGGCGCCCCCTAGACCACCAGCCTACAATACGTCTGCGAGTTGACCGGCGGCAAATTGATCACTTCTTGGGATTTATTACAAGCCCCACCTTGTACAAGATATGCCGTTTGGTCAGAAAGTATTGAAGCTGTCGTTAGGCCAGCTGATCGAGGTGCCCAATATCATCAGTGCTATGATGCCTCGGAGAATCGCGCGCCAGTGCAAGCTATACTGTAACGACACAGAATTCGAGCCTTTCAGTGAGTGCACTATGCTGCGTATTCTAACAGAATGCAAAGCATCAATGCGCAAGTCGCTGCAAGGCCTCGATTATTCCGCGTCTGATGTTGCTCGAGCATTTGAGAACTTGACTGCTCTGGTGCGTGAGCTTGGAGAGCTGGGGAAAAAAGGATTGGCAAGTTCAACACATGGAGCTCTTGAAGACGGCAAAACTCTACTTCAAAAGTGACTTCAAGGTAAGAGTACAGTTTGGTTCATAAATGTCATTATAGGCTAAACAAATAGCTCATTACAAGAGACAAATAATTTGCCCGTACTAGCGTATGTTTTATCGCATACCAATTACGTTTTCCTGAAAGTATGTTCACTTAAAGACCCAGTTGTGACCATTACGCATTGCGCGACAAAAACAATAGAAGTGTCTCATTCCCGTAAAAGGAATAACAATAACAGAGGCCTGTAGAGCATAATGGTTACTAGCTGGTCTCTACTGGGCCTAGGGGATTGTTTTAAACATTTTCTACATTTTTCGTATTTACCGCTCTTATACACTGATACTCTATATCTTCCAAAGTGTTTTTAGAAGACAAGCTTTTAAATTAATAGATGTGGAGCCACGAAGCACTGATGATCAATACAAACAAGGAATCAGAGAATTAACTCCGTGTAAAAATTATAGTGCTAAGGTAAACCAATAAATTTCTCTGTACTGAGCGTTAGCCCTAGTAAGGAAATGAGGGACCACACGAGAGAAAGAAAAAATCTTGGACCTCGGTTGGATTCGAACCTACGACCTCCGGATTAGATCTTCCGTCGCTCTACAGCTTGAGCCACGAGGCCGTACGGGAGCAGATCGTGGGTAATAAGGTGGTAATTCGTGGCAATGAGAATGTGAAGGGTACAAATAAATGTTGAGCCACGTAGCACTAGTGATACAAACAAGGAATCAAAGAATTAACTCTGTGTGTAAATTATAGTGCTAAGGTAAACCAATAAATTTCCCTGTACTGAGCGTTAGCCCTAGTAAGGAAATGAGGGACCACACGAGGGAAAGAAAAAAAATCTTGGACTCGGTGGGATTCGAACCCATGACCTCCGGATTAGATCTTCCGTCGCTCTACCGCTTGAGCCACGAGGCCGTACGGGAGCAGATCGTGTGGTCCCTCATTTCCTTACTAGGGCTAACGTTCAGTACAGGGAAATTTATTGGTTTACCTTAGCACTATAATTTACACACAGAGTTAATTCTCTGATTCCTTCTTTTAAATTAATAGGTTCACCTTAGCACCTCGTCTGAACTTGCAGACCACTGCTCCGTGTATACCCTAAGTGACAGCACCGACCCTGTTGTACGGCAGCAATGCGATCACGCCTATGAAGACGCGTGCAATCAGTACGACAGCCTGGACGCCACACTGGCTGATATCGCTGCTGACGTGTCATTCGCCAGCGAGGACGACAAGGACGAGGCCATTTACATGGCTAACTCTGCCACGCTTGCCATCCAGTCATGGAAACGCCATCTGTTGCGCACCACGCACCAAGACCATGCTCGGATAGACGTTCTCGGAACACTTACCAGCGACACAGTGCTAATCATAAATGACTGGGCGATGAAATTCTTACCTCAGCGCTACCGGGAGTCACAGGCTGACTGATTTGGTAAGCGTGGCATCTCCTGGCACATATCAGTAGTATACAGGAGAGAAGAGGTGGGAGAGCTGCAATGGCAAGGCTTCGTCCGCATGGTGCAGTCATGCAGCCAGGGAAGCTCTGCCGTTGTTAGCATCGTGCAGCACGTGCTGGCTATACTGAAGAAGGAACAAAACATCACAAGGGCCTTCTTCCGCCATGACAACGCTGGCTGCTATCATTCCTCGCGAACCATCCTGGCGTGCCAGCAGATAGCAGCCAGAACTGCATGGCCTCGATATCGCACGAATCGACTTCTCTGATCCTCATAGTGGCAAAGGAGCCAATATCACATGGTGGGCTGAAGGGCGTTCTGGTTGTGACTCTTGAAGGAACTTCGGAGTTTCCAGAATGCCCACATACCATCTTGGGCACAACCATGCTCAATAACTTTGAGTTTCGCGTGGTAGCATCGTGTTGGCGTGCATACGGCATCGGCGATGGCAGAGACGTAAAGCTGGACAATGTACGTTCTGGTAAGTACTGAAACCATTTAATGTTAGTTAAGACGGAGGAGTCGGCCGGTGGTAAAGATTGAACTATACTTTTGGTGTAGGTATGAAAACATCCATTTCTATCCCTGCCGGCTTAACGTTGCGAATGCCAATATTTCTAAATGGAAATCGCAATTGTCACCGATGCTTTTGAAACCTTGCTTTTCGAACGATCGAACAAGGGTAGGTAATAGTAAGTGAAGACATATGTCAATACCGTCTTTCAGAGGCTCCTAGTTCGTGTTGGTTAGATGGTACATTCTCACCTGAGGACTTTCGTCCGCTTGGCAGCAAGACCAATCAGTCTAGGCAGGACGCTGCTGCTGCGCCAAAGAATATAGCAGAATCTTCAGTGGAAAGCATTGCATTTGAAGTCGTATATATCTGTCCTCAGGAAGGTTGTGTTCGGTCCTTCCAAAGGCTCTCAGCTTTAGATAAACATCTTTCCCTGGAGAAATGCTCGCTAAGCTTGGAAAAACAGTCTTTGATGGATCTGGCAAAATTGGGATACAAGTTCTGCTTGGAGGAGGGTGTTGGGGTCTTGTCCTCGCTAAAAACCACTCTAGTTAATCGAAAAGGGCAACCTACCACGCGTAAATTGGAAGGATGGGCTCTGAAATCGGCAAAAAAAACTTACCGATTAAGTTCAGAATCGGTCAGAGAACAGGGCGAAAATTGAATGCTGATGTGGTAGCATGTGAAATGAGACCAGCGCTTGGGTCTGACGGTATGTGGCTGTTTAAAACTGAAGAATTCCTGAGTCCGCGGCAAATCGCATCCTATTTTTCGCGTCTCAGTGCCTCTATTCAACAACAAGACCCTGACGAGATGGACGTGCTGGCAGCCATGGAAGAAGTCAATTTCAACAGTGCACGAGCATCGGTAGGCTCTAACGATATGGAACACCCGATCGTATACGACAAGTATGACCTCTGTGCCATGGCAACGGACAATGCGTTGAAGCAACTCAAGCTGGGGATTGTTCAATACATATGTAATCGGCTGGGAATGGACGTCCCCCAACCTGCCGTCCGTCGGAAGGCACCACATCTTGCATTGCTGACAGACCTCACGAGCAAGTGCACTTGTCAACTCACGCAGCAAACATAGTGTTCCACAAGTGATATATTTCCGTAGCTTAGAAAGTAGAAACTTTGTGCACCTGCGGTGTTTGTTTTACATTATTGTGTGGCACAGTAAAAGTTGCATGAATTGCAGTAGAACCTCACAATCTCGTACATTTTTGGGGAATAAAATAATTGTTCGCAACAAAGTCCGTAGACATTAGCATAACAGAACGGATTTTTGTTATCAGTGCATCTTTTGTGTTCTTTTTACTATTAGCTATTCACACTCACTGTAATTTTTTTCTGGTTTCAGGAAATTACTCTAGCGAAAGTTCGAGACAACGGGACACATTTTCGGACACCACGCACCTCTCAGAAACCTCTGTTTCATTGGCGTTGTAAAACACAGTCCCTATTTTTTTTAAGATAGGGTCATTATTTGAGGTTCATCTATTGTTTGGTGAGCCACTGTAAAACAACTCGTGTGCATGGAGCCTGTAAATTTTGAATGTGGAACAAAGAGATGTTGTTTTTAGTTCGAGAAAGCGAAATTAACAGTAACCAAGTGCGAAGTATATGGTGATATTGTTGCCACGGATTACACGGTTGACGTTAGAGTGATAACACTTAACACGTGAAATAGATAGTAGTACTAAAAAAAGAAAAAAAAGCACGGATTATTTATGGGAAAAACATTGCTATGCTGCAAATGAAGCTCTTTTGGTTCGATTGTGATTTCTTTCTGCTTCAACAGATGAAAACACTGAATGATATAAAATTGTAAACGAAACAAAAAAGCGGACGAAATGAATAAACTTGCAGGAACGACCGCTTGCCGGAGCTCTATTTCTTAGGGCCTGTTTATATGGTCTCGGGTACCCAAGACAACCTTCCCCCGAGTTACCCCTCTGCATGTCACGCTGAATCAAAAAGGGGAATTTTCAATAACAGAGACCACATTAAAGCAAAAATACAAAGAAGAACTTTAGATTTGAATATTTATGCAGCGTTGTGAATAATTAAGTAGGTTCAACTTTGACTCGGTGAGCAGGGACATTTCTCATATAAACACTCGGCAAAGTTGTCTCGGGGGTGGGGGTGGGTGGTGGGTGGGGGGGAGGGTTGTCTCGGGTACCCGAGTCCATATAAACAGGCCCTTACCGAAGAGTCGATTCAAGATATTCATAATCAATTTTTGGATTTTAGTTAAAAAAGATAAAAAATCCGTTTTAGATTCAAGAATCCGGATTCAGGTTCTTCTAAAACGCACATGTTAATCGTTTTGTCCTCTTTTGTGTTGAACGTACTTTAACACACTGATTTCAGTTAACCTTAAGTTAAACTATTAGTAAGAATAGTTTTTATTTCATGGGATAAGGAAAATCACTCTAATTTATGGTTCAGGCGAATCATCTTAGTCAAAGCGAATGACTAGAAACACGCATATCCTAAAAGGTGTAATAAAGCATAATTACGTGCAAGGTAAATTTCATGGGGTTTCTATCAAAATCCCCCCGGCTAGCACATAACAAAGTGTATTACTGACACGCGTAAAAGTGTTGGTGCCTTTTCCACGGATAAAGTAAATACACTATAGGAGCCTTTGATTCCTTTTCAGTTTTGCACCCTAAATGTGATTTGGTAGCGATGAAAATTAGCTTAAAAGGGAGCTGTCCATATTTTGCTAAAAGTAGATAAAACTTTTTGTAATTAGTGAGTAGTGCATTCAGTTTCCGGTATAACATTTTAAGAACGTCAAATTTGAATCTGGATATTCGCGATTGAAGTATTTCAATTGCCGTTAACATTTATAAAGGTTGTGTGGTAAAGGTTAATTCGCTGACGTTATATTTTGCATTAAGGCTTTTAATTTCAACATAAATGAAATGGTTCGCATATCATAACACATCGCTTGACCGACATTGCTGTTTGAAAATCAAACTAACCGGCAACGATGCATTTGACTCTTCCCAATCCCTTACATTCACCCCAATAAATATCGGTCATAAATTATTAACAGCTACCACTCAAAATAAAACTTACAATTCTTGCAGACTGGTCAGTTTGAAGAATACTCTTTCCGGCAGCTCCACTATTTCATTGTTATAAAGATCTCTAGAAATGTCAAAGGTAGAGAAACGTTAGCAGTTGTTTGCAGATATTAATCACAGATTGTTCAGTATACGCATTGTCGGACCATTAAGTAGTCACTGTTGAATCAATTCATGCACAGACAAGTTTCAAAGCCAAGTTGTTAAATTTCAGCAAAGCTGTCTTATTCGTCTATATATAGTGATGATCACGTCGGCTTGAAATGGTGGCGCCCCGCAAAGAAGCGAAACTAGAAGAAAATGGAGTGGCTCCGACCAAAGTTTAAACCCCTTGTCCCTTCACATACCACGGTAATTAATCTCAGCTGGGGTATTCTGTCTGCAATATTAACTTCCAAGGATCGTTGTTTTTCTCCTGTGTAGCCATTTTTTACTATTATGATATTGTGTATCTGAGAACTCTCTATGGATCGTCACCTAAATAACCTATTTTTTTTGGTGCATGCCTGAGCATACGAAAGCGGAAAATACTGGACTCTGTCAAATTTGATTTTTTAGGCACTTAACTTTTAACTAAAACGGCCGTTTACGCAGTTTGTGTTTTACAAAATTTTAGAGTATTGAATCAATGTTTCTGCAATCTGTTTTTTTTTTTTACGAGGGCGACTGGACGTAAAGAAAGTATGTTTTGATGAATCCGTATTTAACTTAACTGAGAAGTAAATTGAATAAACACTAATAACGGCAATACTTTGTTCCAAAGCGTAAGTTTGATTTTCTATTCCTTAATACAATGTACTTCATTTCATCATAACGATTCATTCAAACAGTGTATTTCATTATCAATTCATGCATCCTTAATAAAGTTCTCCCTAAACCTCACTTCTACCTACTCACTCAATACATATGTAATACATGTTTATCTACTTTCGGTGTATTTCAGTAGCACCATAAGTATGAAGATAAGCCTCGTTACGGCCTAGCAAGTGCCTAGCAAGTGCCTAGTCGATGGCGTCACAATTTTCTTTCCTGTATACTAATAAACAGAATCCCTTTTCATGACTTCATTACCTATTCACTTCAATACCTATTCACTTCAAAACTAAACACAGCTGACCATATTTCCTTTACACACATACACCCACACTTTGTTTCAGTTCAAACTATGTTTATTAATAACAAACAAGTGCATAATTGTACAGAGATATTAAAAGCTTAGATGGAAAGGAACAGACAGAGTTGATTTATTCTTTTTCATCGGGTTTATACAAAGGGACTCTTTGATTCCCTTGGTTTTCTGTGTCTCACCGCACTGCAATCATTGTTTCGGGTGTTATAAATCCTCTTGATTCTCAGAATACTTGTAGGTTCAGCTAAATATCTGTAACGCCGCGATCGCCTTTTATATAATGTTGAATGAAATCTTCTCTTTAAAACCATAATTGACTTTGAAATTTGTTGTTTTAAAATGTTTACTATTTCTTTTCGGTAAAATTGTTTGGAATCCAGTCAGAATTAATGTTAACGGCTTTTCTTTGATTGACGTCCACCAAACTCAAGTTGGACCTTCGCGGAAGAAGAGCGATGGGTCGCGTATTAATGGTAATCGCTGTAACAAAATCTTTTGGTTATCCGCTGGACAGTGATTTATCTGGTGGATAGTGCTATCTACCTTTTGAACAACTGGGGCCAGGATGGATATGGATTGCAACTTGAAAACATTGGCTCCATCTGTCTTGTTTTTCTAAGAGCATTTTGTGTCCAGATACACTGTAAATTTCTCAGTTTTATTATTAGCACAGTCTGAGCCAAAAACATAAAAAAACTACCTGGACATAGCCCCTTTAAAAGCAAGTAAAAACATTAATTTCTTGACTAATTATTTATTTGACAAATGATTATTATAATATACAGCTATACATGTACATTTACAGCTGTACAGTCTGTACATTGTATGTATGTGCCTGATCAGTCATTCTCCTTGAACAAAAAAGATTATGCGTGTGATAAGACATTCCCTAAGGAGAATGGTCTTTTTTTGCATGTTCTTATATTATTACAGTGTATGTACATGTAGCTGTTGTGGGTGTATTGTGTGTGGTACTGACACTAAAGTGACTGCATGTCCAAAATTGAAACTGATTTAATGATTTTTTGAATGGAAACACCATGGTTAAAGAGACATTACAGTCTGTAAATGTATGTTTGCTTCAAAATAGAAACACCTGACTTGTGCTGTATGTTTTAAGGAAACATACAGTGTATATGTACATATACATGTACCATTGATCATGCACATCCTTTGAGATGCATTAAAAATCAGCCTGTTTTATGTACAATCATGCACCGTTGGTTTCACTCCACGGTTTGAAAAAAAGATCATCTCATTATCAAATTTTTTTCACCACAAGATCAGTAAAGTTGAACTTGCGAAGAATGAATTGAAACTATTACAGTTGTATGCCTTCAAATTGTTTTTTTTTTTTCAAGGAAAGGAACTACTGTACAGTATCTGAAAACATTTGAGGCAAATGCAAGTTTAAATTCATTCATGGGATCATTCATTGCAAGTTGATTGAAAGTTAAAAGATTGATTGATTGATTGATTGTTTAATGCTACGTGACATAACAAATCATGCTGTCAATTTGCAGTCAACAAAATTGATCATGCAATGAACTTTTTCCAAACTGCGGAGTGAAACCAATGGTGCATGAAGCATGCTGATTTTCAAGGCATTTTAAATAACATGCGGGATGTATAGTACCAGTAATCTTTCAACATGTAGCACATACTGTCAGTAATACATGTACATGTATGTACCAATTTTATTTACATCAGTGGGTTTAAAAAGCTTAAATGTTATGCAATAGGGCTGAATGACATACAGTATACAGTGTAACGTTTCAGTGTCATAGCGGAGCACTTGCCAGGCCGAAGGCCCGGCTGCGCAGCACCATACTCATAGAACCTAGCCCGTCATTTTTCATGGTCATGGCTAGCGGAATGTTTCGCGGGCGCGCCCGTGTCCGTAGGGCAGGGCTAATTCGCGGACGCGTATGACGTTGCTACACAGACTTCAGCTCGGTAAACACTTTAAAAATTGGATCTTTCGCAGTGTTTAGTGGAGCTGTAAAGTCGTTATTTCCCTGCATTTCTTCGCGGTTTGCTACTCAAGACAGGGATACTAAATAAGGGATACTCAGAAGCCCCTTTAGTGGGAAAAGAAGAGCTTTAAGGGATAAAATCTTGCTTCGAGGCCATTCATACGTTTATATCAATGCGGGAGATGTTTGTTTTTATTACGGATTTCAGAACCAACGCGGAGATTTAAAGAATTTTCAAGCAAGCGAGGGACCTAAAGGTAAAACAAATTACATTTTTCGATGGGAATTTATCTTGATATCAATCTGTGATTGACCTTTTATTTGTGTTCTCGTTAGTTTTGGAGAATTGTTTATAAACGTGTATCTTAATTCGGTTGTATGATTTCCTGAATTTCATCGAAGACACGGCTCGGCCTCGATGCGCTATAAATGTACGCGTTTTGCTTTTAAACATAAACTAATGGAGATTTCAATAAAATTTTTCGAAAGAAGATTGTGTTGTCCATTTTTATGCGTTTGTTCATTCGTTACATAGATTGAAAAGCGATTTTATGTAAACAAAACAAGACTTAGATTTTATACTCGCGTCGCCTTATGCAAATATGTTTGTGTATTTTTGCATTTTTGATTTCCAAATCAGTTTCTCGGGCATTTTTTGACAGGCAACAACTGTATTTTATTCGGAAAATAGTCGTAATAGTTATTCTAGACAGAGAAAAAGTTGTTTTTGTGAACTTTTGTACGGTCTAAATGTACTGTGCAGACGGTCGGGTAATAACCTTGCTGTTTTTGAGAATTGCTAAAATTGAAAAATAGCCTGGTCGTCAATCTTAATTATTGTGCTTCCGACCTTTCACCTTAGTTAAGTTTCACCTTAGTTTATAAGCTTGTTCAAAGTGCTACGCTGTTAGGTTATGCCTATCTATATATATATTATCATCAGAAAGCAAAACCTATTTTCTCCATTTACATGTATTCATTAAAATCCATACTGTAAAATCCTGGTTATACAGTAATATCACCCACTTGCATGTTAGGATCAACTGTACCATAGGTAGTGTCGGTGCGATGTCGGCCGACGGTCAGTCGACATGTCCACCGACATGTCGGTGTCAAGTCTCCGTGGAATATCAGTCAAGTGTCGGTAGTCTATCGGTCAAGTGTCGGTATATACATGAACAGTGTAGTCCATCGGCCAAATGTCAGTAGTCTATCGGTGAAATATCGGTCAAGATATCGGTCAAGCATTGGTTGCGTATGGTTCAAGTGTCGGTATTGCAAAAAGGACAGACAAAACTTATCAAAGTCACTATGCTACTCTTGAAAATTTGGCCTTCCTCAACAAGCTTGCACGACATGCAAATGACCCATAACTATTTTTGTGACGAAACCTTTTCGCTGCTTGCATGTAGTATAGTTAGTGTAATATACATGTAAAACTCCTACAAAAATTTCATGCTACAGCTGTACATGGTAGTCCTTACTTTAGATGTTAAATTAGGTCATACATGTATATCGTAACTCTGTCGCATTATTATAAATTGCCTATAGCCTTTTACATTGTATTTTATTTTAACTTATATGAACATTATTTTTCTTTACAAAAATTCCTTATTAATGTTTCTATGAATTGTGACACTGATTGAATTTTTCTTTCGTTTTTCAGTGATCAATCATCCCGAGGAGAAATTAACAACATGATACTGAAGGGGACAACAAAAATAACTGAGAAAACAGTTTAAAGCATACAGCTGTACATTGTAAATATAGCGTACACTGATAAAAAGATGAATGTTTTGTGAAAATTATTCATTTAAAGTGCCCCTATGATCAAATTTCTGATTTTCATTTTTTTACATTTTCGTGTACTATGAGACTTTCTTACTCATCTTGCCAAATTTCAATCCATTACGAACATCAGAAGTCATTTTATTTTAACATTAATTTTCGAGAATTTACGGCCGCCATTAATCAACCTTGTTCCAAGGCTTGGTTGCGAATGGGAGAAAGTGATGTCAAAGACTCAAACATACCGTGGCTGGGACGGAACGAACCTTGTCAAAAATTCTCGATATTTCCCAGCATGCAGTGCGGTCGTGATGCTGAAAATCGAGGCAAGGCCAGGATGCACTAGAACGAGAGGCTGCAGCTCGGCCCGGCAACGAATAAGAGCAAAAGAAATCACTTCTTAAGTAGGACTAGGACTGAATTTTGCTGTGAATGTTGACTTTTGGGTTTGCAACGGTGATTTCAATAATAAAAACTGAAGACAAAAACGTGATTTTTGTTGTTTTTCTATGACGTTAAAAACGGTAATTTTCGTTCTTCTCCAAATTCAAACGCTGAAAATCTGCGAAAATCGCTGACTTTTTTGTGTTTATTGGGTGTCTCAATTTGAAGGACATTCTAGTTAATACACACAACTGCAATGTTCGCGCGATTGAGAAAGTTGCAATTTTTTAAAGCAGTGGAGTCTTATCGTTCCATTAGGAACGATTTTGGCCGGGACGGTCCTCAAAGGATTAATTACAAGTTGTCATAAGCATATTATCTGATCCCTAAGCAGCCATTTCAATCAATTTATGCACAGACAAGTTTTATAGCCAAGCAGGTAAATTTCGCCAAAGTTGTCTTTTTCTGCTAGTGATCTCGTCGTTAAATGGTGGCTCCCCGTAAAGAAGCGAAATCGGGAGAAAATGGCAAGTCTCCACCCCAGGATACAATCCCTTATCCATTCACATACCATCGTAACTAATCTAAGCTAGAGTATACTGTCAAGAAAGAAGCTTATCACGTAATAATCTTCTGTTCAGGACTATCAGACTCAAAGGATCGTTGTTTCATTCTTTTGCAGCCATATTTTGCCATGCTTACATACTTTATTTGATAAAGCAGGTTAAATAAAATGGCAGCAAATGCTGATGTGGACCTGCTATAATATAATTAGATAAATATAGAAAGACTACCACTATGGAGACAATATATTTGAAACAAAATATATAGTCTGTCGTTTGTGATCGTCCGGGTGAATGTAGTTCTTAAAAGAACTGTTGTTGTTGACATTGACTGACGTTTCGACAACCTGAGCGAACTAACGGTTATCTTTAGAGTCATGTGAATTGTCATCGCCAGAAATCAGGGACATTGGAGCAGCGAATTTTCGTGCGTCTTACACTGCGATGTCGCTTCATTGGTATACACCGCTGTTCCACCCTACGGGCTCAAATTCGTTTGGTGCGGCTTCGGTGCGACAAAAATGGTTGTGTTAAATAAAGCGTATTCAGGCCCATATAGAAACCACTGACCGAAATAATTCACTCGCAGTTGAAAACAACAAGACTTTAGCTTTTGAATGAGGGATTTGCAGCAAAATGTGGAGCATTCTGTGCCCAAATATCGCAGTTCAAAGACAGCGAACTTCAAGACTTAAGCGTGGACTGTTGGTGGAAATGATTTTTACAGCTCTGAACGATTTTTGAAAGCAAAAAGCAGGGCGAAGGAACCATCGTAGAAAGTGAGAATGCGATGATCGTCAGTTCAGTCGGTGCTTCTTCTCAGACGATTGCGGCAAGTTGGCTACCCCCATCACTTTACGAACTATGGTGCCTCGAAATCCCGTTTTAAGTGAAAATCGGCATTAATGGCTTCTAAAATAGAGAGCATTGTATGAGCGAAGCTTCGGAAATATGTTTTGTTGAAAAGCAGGGCCAGTAACAATTGTGGGGAAAATCAAGCTTACAAAAACACTTGAAAAGATGTTCATAAATTTACCCGGAATGCGGCAAATATTCCAGGTAAGCTAAAAGCCAGCCAATTTAATTTTGTTTTATTTCTGCCATACAAAGCCTTCTAGTAGTTGGCGGCCATATTGCCACTGAAACTCGCGCACGCGCGGTGAACATGGCCGCTATTTCTGGCGATGGAATAGTCAGTTGATGTTATATACGTCTGGTTATAGCTGTCATTGGTCAGGAAGAGGAGAAAGGCCCTTGATGCGAGGAAGGACCGAGGAAGAAGCCCTTGCTACATACAAGGAAGAGGAAGAAGCCCTTGCTACATACAAAAAAACAGTACCACTTTGGTTACGCTACGTGGACGACACCTTTACTGCTGTACACAAAGACGATATTGACACCTTTCACGAACACCTTAACAGACAAAATGCTGACATACAGTTTACTAGAGAGGTTGAAGAAAATGGTAAGATTCCTTTTCTAGACTGTCTAGTAAGCCGAAACGACAACAAACTGCAGACTACTATCTACAGGAAACCGACTCATACCGAAAGATTACTAAACCAGTCATCGTACAACCCAACATCTCACAAAGCGACGATCACACGAACTTTGACAAGACGAGCGCAACTAGCATGCGATTCACCTGACAGCTTAACCGACGAAACCAAGTATCTTGACAACGTTTTCAGTAAGAACAACTACAACCCAGTCTTTGTTAAACGCAATGTTTACAAAAACAACGAACCTGACACAACTAACGCAAAACCTGTCACCACAGCGACAATTCCCTACATCAAGGGCACTACTGAGACTATAGATGGTTTTCACGTGACATCACGGCGGCCATATTGGTGTACAACTACAAAAGAGTTTTAATGAACTTCTTTTGTTATGTACACCAACATGGCCGCCATGGCCTTTGTCATTTGAGTCCCACAGGACTGAAGGTCACGTGAGTGAAAACTATCTATTGCACGGATCTTACAACCTCGCAACATCCGTGTCGCTACAAACCCATTACTACTTCACGACAACTTCTCACAAACGTTAAAGTACCTATAACCCCCCAAATTTTTTTGCTTAAAAAAATCTTACTATTTTCCTGCTTAAAACCCCGATTTTTTATGGCCCGCCAAAGGTCGGCTTTTCAAAACTTCCAGCCGCATTTAAAAAGGCTGGGACCGAGTGACGTCACGGAAGTATGTTCCCGGTGGCGTCGTTTGGTGTTATCTCAGTCAAGATACCCGGCAGTCTGAAATTTTTATCAGATTTACACGACATGTCTCGTTAAATTCTTTTGAGAATAGTCGATCTTTGTTTAGAAATATCGAGCGATTTCAAATATTATCTCGGCTTCGAAATTAAAGAAATTGTCTAGTTTGAGCACACTATAAAATCTTGATGGGTTTCACATTTACAAAACATTCGCGGTGACTCGCTGAGTCAACTCTCACGGGAATATCTCGACAAAAATTATCACTGAAACCTCTCGAGAGTATTCGAACTTTGTTCAGGAATGCCAAGCGATTCTTACTGATGTTTTCGTTTTGTAACGGACAAATTTTCCGAGCTTGGGCATACTATAGAATCTCGACTGACGAGCATGGTTTTCAAAATACTAAATCATGACCTGGCAGTCCGAAATTCTTACCCTTTTTCCACGAAAATTTTCAGCAGAGTTTTCATTCTAACCTGCTGAAAGTACTCGATTTCTGTGAATAAATACCAAGCCACTTCTGAACATTGAATTCTACTGAATTGTACACTTCGCCCCGGCATGGATACACATGTAAATAATAAATACAATAGAATGCGGTGGCGGAAATCCGCCCTGGGTATGCCAAGCCAAATGTAGCAATATTTAATATTGTTATATTCATTTAATTTAATCCTTATATTTCTCCTTCATTTAAATTCATTCAATTTTATCCTTATTTATTTATTTAATATTTTTATATTCATTCAATTTAATCCTTATTTATTCATTCAATATTTTTATATTCATTCAATTTAATCCCTTAACATTCTTTCAATTCGATTATTCATATTTATTCAATTTAATCCTTCCATGTGTTCAATCCTACTTTAATTTTATTTAATTCAATCCGTCCATATTGATTCATTCCTTATGCAATTTCATTCAGTTTAATCCGTCATATTTATTCAATCCTGCCTAGGAAATTCATTCAATATTGGCGCTCATTCATTCAATCTCAGGGACTGGGTCGAGAGATAAAATGCGCGGGGTACTGGTACATAATAATAATACTTTCCCGCGTTTTGGAAGCCGCCATCTTGGTTCTCGGTCCGAAAGGCTCCAAAGTTATGGATGAAGATAAGTTAAAACAGGCCGCTGGTCTTCTTAAGGAGGCTTCTGATATGTTGTTCAGTGTTCAAAGTAGTTCGACTAGCAGTACAAGTGCTTCAAATAGAAGCACAAATGCAGGTTCGATCGCTGAGACCCTCGTGCGTGCGAGGTCAATGATGCAAACAAGCGCCAACACGGGACTTTACAGAAGGCTGAACAGAAACGAACGTTTGAGAGCGGCAACCTCGACCACGAAGAACAAAAAAGAAAAGAAATCCAAATCTTTGGAGAAAAAGCCATTTGAATTTGCTCTGCTCAGGTCAACAAATTCCGAAGAGAGTGATGACGAAGATGAAGTAGAAACTTTAAAGAAGGAAAACATCATCGAAAGAGGTATGGTCGTGTTAAATGAAGACGATGATGAGTCGAGTGTCCGTCAAAAGATCGTGTCATCTCTTAAAGCTCAATATAATCTGCTTGGGCCAAATGACTTTGAGTTTGTTAAAGTAAAACAGAAGAGAATTTCAGTTCTTAGAGTAGGAGAAAACACAGAGTACAATTATAGTGTGGTTAAAAAACTGGCCGGACAAAGGCTTCTTTACTTACGTATGAAAGAAGCTTTCAGTTTTGTATTAAAAGAAGGAGAGGAAAGTTATTCAGATTGCGGTCTAGACCAGTCCTGTTTTCATCAGACAGATCAGGGGTCAACAAATGGATCCACCAGTACCATCACACATCAAACAGGTGAATCCACCAGTACCATCACACATCAAAACAGGTCAATCCACCAGTACCATAACACATCAAACAGGTGAATCCAGCAGTACCATCACACTTCAAAGAGATGAATCCCCCCCATGGCCCAATACCGTGCCACATCAAAGAGATGGATCCCCCAGTACCATCACACGTGAAAGAGATGAATCCACACACCGAAACGAGGATAGAGGAAATGAGTTCTATAACAAAATTATACAAGAATTTCCATCCAGCATAGTAGAGCCATCTGAAATGCTGAGGTATTTGCAGAGCAAAATCTTAAGGGGTCGGCCCTTGGATGTTACAAATGATGCATCAATACTTATAGGAGACACTAATTTCATTACTGTTGACCGTGACAATATCTTGGAAACAACGTTTGAAGAACTAAGATCAGTGGAGGATCCCAGAATTACTTTCCAAGTGGAGTTTTATGGTGAACAGGCACAAGACAGTGGAAGCCCAAGAAAAGAATGGATCAGACTATGTAACCAGCGGATCAAGATAAAGTATTTTGACCATGGACTTAAGGAACACTTAGCAGACGACTATTTTTTTGTGGGACAAATGGCAGCAATTGCACTTCTTCAAAATGGGCAGTCTCCAAAGTACTTTCCAGAGGATGTGCTAGATCTGATTTTTGTAAGTGAAGATTGTCACATCTCACCATGTATCTTTAAACTTCGTCAGGGACTAGACAGTCTGGGAATGCACATGTTCGGAAGAATTTATCCACTGTTTCTTTACTTGCTGAGACCATCTCAAAACAATGCAAGACTGACAGTAAAGGTGCTTCTTCACCTTCTGACCCCCCAATTTTCAGAAGAGGGCTCCAACAATCTAACTCATGAAAAAGCAGTTTACGGGAAGTTTGTAAAATATTCCAGAGAAGTGGCAAGTGGCCGACGAGTCACCACTCTAGAGAACATATTGGAATTTGTAACAGGAACAAGTGAAGAGCCGATGTTAGGATTTTCACAGAAATCTTGCATCCATTTCTTGTTAGCTAAAGTGAGCGAACCAAGGCAGGATGACACCGATGGGCAGGTAAGTGAAAGCTTTCTGTTGTTGACTTACTGTATGTTGTTACTGTATGTTGTGGTTCAAATTTTTCGTTGGTTTTGGTTTGAAGAAATTTTAAACTAGTTTAATTTTTTTCCTTTCTCGTAGATTCATTATCAAGACAAACGAAAACAAAAATCAAACTGTTTTGAAAATTTTCTAATAAAAGAAAAAATTAAACCACAACATATACATTTACATTTAACTGATAGCTAAAGAACAACCGAAATTAAGAAATCTGAAAGTTTGAATAACAGATACCTGTTATTATGAAGTTTTGACTGAATGTGAATTGAGAATTACCATCAATTTAGACAGGGTCTCATTTACTCTTCTTTAGTAAAAGTACAATGTACTGCCTGAAGGTCAACTACACTTTCTAAAGAATCTGGCTCACACAAACTAAAGGTTTGTAAGAAGATAAAAACTCCACAGAAATGGTGTGGAAAGCTCAGGGTCGAGACTGTAGTTCTTTTACTTTTTCAAAACATTATCACTATCAGCAGACATGAAGTCCCTGTTGCAACTCTTTGCAGGACCATGTTATGCACCTACTATAATAGCCCCATAGTGTAATAGTTAGTTGGGGCATAAAAAGTAGGGGATAAATTTCTTGCTCCAAAAAGGGGCGGGGCTTATTTGATAGGGGGGCTTAATAGAGAATTTGAGAAAGTAAGTGCTTAGAAAATGACAGGGTTCTCCACAAAGTGATTTTGGTCTTGGTCACATTGAGTTATAATTAATGGATCCCTGAAATAAACAGTGTGATGAAAGAAAGAAATTTAGAAATGCAATGCAATGCAATGAAATGTCTAAATATAGGTAATCAATTTCTTGCCATTTATGTTGTATTACTTGGACCTGGAAGATTTAACTTTTGTGAAGGATTGCTTTTCATAATCCTCATCCTGGGGCCAAAAATTTAGGTCATGCTTGAACTGTCATTTCTGTTGTTTTGCCTATTGCTTCATGCAATGTTTCCTACCACATGTACTTGTCAAGCAACACTATTGCTGGACAAACATAAGAGGATTATTTATCCGTGGTATGTGATAGACAAATGCCTTTCCTCCTTACCTTTTTGAATGGGCTAATGGCCAGATAACAGAATGGAATGACCAGATGATCCTTTTCATTTAAATAATTTTAAAAGTAGTTACTGGTAAGTTATCTAAACCATACTTTCCAATGTAACTTCATGTATTTTCTTTTCAACAAAGGAACCACAAGAGAAGAAAAAGGCAGTTCCAGACTTCCTTCCAAAGTCCCACACTTGTTCAAACACCCTGCACCTACCCAGAGGCTCTTTTGCTTTACCATTGCCATCTGATGAGCAGTTATTCACTATGTGCGACTATGCTTTCAAAAATTCGTATTTTGGTGTAATGTAATCCAGAACATTAAAGATGAATTACAATCTGTACTGCCCAATCTCAGCTCGGCAATGTTTGTGAGACTCACAAACAATGAACGTTTACTAGCGAAAATGAAAATTACGGAACAAACTTACCTTTTCCTTCATTATTAACGTCAGATATCCTTGTCAAACAATAATAACAAATAAAAGAACCCTAAAGTTTTCCCAAACCGACGTTTCAGCTCATCGAGCATTCGTAAACACAGCAGTCGTAATGGTGGACAAACGGTTTACTCCCATTTACTCCATGTATGCTATTACCGAAGTGTAACATATCAACAAATTCAAAACAAAAAATGAAAACAAACCCTGAGATTGCGCAGTACGGACTGTTATTCAGCTTTAAAGTGTATACACTGTAATATGACTCAGCATGTTATGTGGACTGTGTAGTCTCTGACTTCAACACCTTAAATGTTTCTTGTTGTGTTATACCATTTTGCTTTAACATTTTTCAGTAACAGAGCATGTTCAATGAAACTTTTAGTTAAGGAAAGCAAAGTTCAGTTTGATAAAATACTGAATTGGTATTATGATTATAACACAAGATTTTTCAAAATAATACTGTAAAACTGTAGCTGTACCTTGCAGCAGGTTGAGTTTAATGTTTATTGCCTACTTGTTTGCAGTTTCATTTCATTTGAAGTGTAAACTAAGATTTGACAACAGTATTTAGGTTTTAAAGGAGTTGATGTTATAACTATTGTCATGTTATGTTATGTTTGCAAATTAGTAAAATAATATACATTGTTAACATTGTCCTTACCTATATTTCTCATGAAAATTTATAACAGTTGAAAAAAAAAACGTTTTGGTTTGAATCTTTCATTTGAAATTGCTATTATTGTTCTGATGAATGCTAATAATCAAGAAGTACAAAGGTGACATGCCACCCTTTGAAAATGTGTATACAGCCAGGAATGTTGCTGTGTGCAGTTTAGTTGCTAATTATTTCTCACTATACCCCATTGTTGGCAAGTGGACACGACACTTACTACTGATCCTGATACACTGCCAAACCATTTAGAAAGGACTGGACATGCAAGACATTTCATACACATGCTAAGGATTAACAGCTTGCAAAGCAGGCATATTTTGTGGGTGAACAAGGCGAGTGCTGAGTTAAACCAGGGCTTTGAATGAGTCAAAAAACGTGTGGGAATCAGGCCCAAAGGTGAAAGAGGGCGGGAGGAAGGAATCCTCTTTCCCTCCTCCCAGCCCCCAACGTTAATATTGCAAAACTGAAATGGCAGCTAAACAATAAGAAAATTTAAGATTCAGCACTTGGCCACCAAAAAATGCCAGCACTGCAAGCTAATGGATTTACTGCTTCAAGTTTTGTTACTCTAATCTTTGCACTACAATTCCTAGAGCTCTCGCAAAAATGTCTACACCAAAACTAGCAGATTCTTGTAATGGATCAACAGCATTTGACAAATAGGTTGTCAGGTCATCAGTGTTGATATTTGATACCTGAGCAGGAAACACTTCAACATTGTTGTCTGATCCATCAAATGGTGCCTGCCCTTGAGGATCTTCACCATAAAACATTATGTCTTCAGGATCATCATCAATGTCACCATTAGCAAGTGGATTACATGGATTCATCATCCCATTCAACCACATCTGATTTAGGGACCAATTATGTTCAGTTTGAACTGGGTGATCATTGAAACAGATCATCCATTCAGATAAGGCGCTGTTTATCCTTTCTAAATAGACGTGCTGTAAGGTAAACATATGGATGGGGTTTTCAACATCTAACAGCCCAGTTTGTTCCATTGCATAGAATGTGTAGTAAAATACATGGCAGATACATCTGAAAACATCTCTCCAAAGTCTCTCGATTCTCTGGTTTCTTGTTGATGAACCAGCAATAAAACTGCCCCGCCCCTCCCCACGAACTGCAACCATTGCATCACACACTGCAGTATTCTCTACACCATAGTCTACCCTAATTCGTGAAGGCCACAGTCCACCATCTCGTTCTATAGCACTTTCAAAGAGATGAAGAACTGTTGAGGCAAGATTATTTGTACTACAATGTAAGAAAATGATTCTCCTTGAATACCCATCGATGCATCCGTGGATAACAAATCCCCAGCGAATCAACGAGTGGTGGCCATCCAAATGCCACAACGAGTTCGGCCATGGGACAAAGTACACTCTGCGCGAAACTAAAGCACCCCACCTCAAAGCTGTGTTCCTTGGATATACCCTGTTTAGGCTTTCTCTTATCCGCCTTCTTTGTACAGTGTACCCCAGTGTTCTGAAGTATCCCCGTAGATAAGGTTCGCCCGTGGTTGACCCATGGCGAGAAATGAAGTCAAGAATAATATTATCTACTTGTTTATCCGTGATACTACTGAAGCGAGATAAATGTTCCAGTCCATATAAACGAACTCGGCGCATAACTGTCCAGCGAGACACTCTGAACATACTAGCAATCTTTCCCCAGGTGAAACTTAACCCTCTTAAATCCTCAAGTACTTCAGCCGGAATGTGTACCGCCGGTCTGCCTGGGCCTCCACTGATAATCGTTGAACAAGGGACAGACGTAACTTGAGATGTTCTTGATGTAAAATTTCCAAAGTGCTGAAGAAATTTTTCAAGTAATTCGGAAAACACCAGTTTAAGATCGTCCAACAGTTTCAAATCAGTTTCGTCGGTAACTACCGTCGCCAACTGCCCTGGCAATCTTACCGTCCTTTCCAAGAGATCTACATGGGTTAAAACCTCGGATGTATATCGTTCGCTGCTAACAGTTGAGTCTCATCCATGTCCAATACTGTCGACCTGATACGACCCGAAAAAATCAAAGTTCGATCCGTACGGATCGACCAAATTAGACGAACCGTAAATTGTGGTTGTCGACCCGAAAATTGCATCTCATTAGAGACGCATGCCAGATGAGAGACCATGGGAACGAGGTTAACAGGCCCCCTTGAAGGTTGTCGACTCGTACGAGTCGTACGGATCGACAAAACTACTGTCGACCCGAAAGACAGACTTGTCGATCCGAAAAATGCATCTCATTAAGAGGAGATGCGAGTTAGGTTAATGCCGTATATGTATATTCCTCGTTCTAATCGCGAGTTACGCGAAAGGTAAAGTGAGTATATGTATACTCGTTCTAAAAGCGTGTTACAGGAAAGGTGTATATGTATAAGCGTGTTACACGAAAGGTAAATGGAGTATATGTATATTGCTCGTTCTAAAAGCGTGTTACACGAAAAGTAAATGGAATATATGTATATTCCCCGTTCTAAAAGCGTGTGTATGTATATTCCTCGTTCTAAAAGCGTGTTACACGAAAGGTAAATGGAGTATATGTATATTCCTCGTTCTAAAAGCGTGTTACACGAAAGATGTGTATGTATATTCCTCGTTCTAAAAGCGTGTTACACGAAAGGTAAATGGAGTATATGTATATTCCTCGTTCTAAAAGCGTGTTACACGAAAGGCAAATGGAGTATATGTATATTCCTCGTTCTAAAAGCGTGTTACACGAAAGGTAAATGGAGTATATGTATATTCCTTGTTCTAAAAGCGTGTTACACGAAAGGTAAATTGAGTACCTTATTACATGAAATTTTCGCGACACGTTAATTTCGCGATTTTGAGGTTAACATATTTCGCGACACCTTAATTTCGCGATTTTGCGAAAAGTTTGCATTTTGACTCACTTTAATTTCGCGTTTTTGAGTGACACATACTTTATTTCTTTGTCAATGTTATTTAACATGTCCCTGAATTTGATCAAACAACTTAATCCACAATGTCCAAATAAACAGAAACGCAACTGATTATGTAAACAGTAACAAGAAAGATGTTCTCACAGTGTATACAAGGCACGGTTTGTAGTTCATGCTTGAAGGACCAGAACATTACCACAGAATAGTTCAAAATGATCGTTATAAACGTGTGTAATGGTATGTAAAGTGGTTTTTTAATTATTGACATAATGTGCGCACTTAATTTTCGCGTCATTTTATTTTCACGACACTTAATTTTCGCGTCACTTAAATTTCGCGATTTTTTTTAAATCGCGAAATTCGCGAAATTAACGTGTCGCGAAAATTTCATGTAATAAGGTATATGCATATTACTCGTTCTAACAGCGTGTTACACGAAAGGTAAATGGAGTATATGTATATTCCTCGTTCTAAAAGCGTGTTACACGAAAAGTAAATGGAGTATATGGATATTCCTCGTTCTAAAAGCGTGTTACACGAAAAGTAAATGTACTCGTTCTAAAAGCGTGTCACACGAAAGGTGTATATGTATATTACTCGTTCTAAAAGCGTGTTACACGAAAGGTAAATGGAGTATATGTATATTGCTCGTTCTAAAAGCGTGTTACACGAAAAGTAAATGGAGTATATGTATATTCCTCGTTCTAAAAGCGTGTTACACGAAGAGTCAATGGAGTATATGTATATTCCTCGTTCTAAAAGCGTGTTACACGAAAAGTAAATGGAGTATATGTATATTACTCGTTCTAAAAACGTGTTACACGAAGAGTAAATGGAGTATATGTATATTACTCGTTCTAAAAGCGTGTTACACGAAAGGTAAACGGAGTATATGTATATTCCTTGTTCTAAAAGCGTGTTACACGAAACGTAAATGGAGTATATGTATATTCCTCGTTCTAAAAGCGTATTAGACGAAAGGTGTATATGTATATTACTCGTTCTAAAAGCGTATTAGACGAAAGGTGTATATGTATATTACTTGTTCTAAAAGCGTGTTACACGAAAGGTAAATGGAGTATAATTATGCATATTCCTCGTTCTTAAAGCGTGTTACACGAAAAGTAATTGTCACTGTATGCGTACCTGTGTGTTTATGTTTTAACTCAATAAAACTGTTTTCTTCTCTCTGAGAATTTTTAAATTGGAACATACCACCAGCAGTAAAAAAATACGATTTTCAAATTGTTTATTACTATTGCCATATTCAGTACATACTATGATAATTCTATTTTTATAAAGCACTCCACAAAATTACATGCTTCAACTTTCAAACTTACTTATAAAAAACGTGTGTCAACCTACATAAACAAAAATAACAGCTAAATGAACTATCAAATTTCGCAAGAATGCAGCTTTACTAAAGAAAATTCAGTAAAATAGTTCAGCAGCAAACATTGCTACAAAATCATGGAATTTTATAGCACAGCTGGTACCGGTATTTTTATAAAAAAATCATATGAAACTCCTTAGATCAACTTGTAAGAAAAAGATAGAGTAATCATTCATTCACACCAATCTAAATTAAAATCCTTAACTTTACTGCTTTAACTTAAATGCAATCATGAACACCAGTCAACATTGGGAGAATAATTTATAAAAAACAGGAAAATTCGTCTGACGTCAATTAATAAGCCCTTTAATATAACTGATCAACTCTAAAATGATACTGGAAACCTTTAGTCTCCATCAATAATTTTTCAAAATAACAACCATTCTATATTTCTTAAACCACACCTGGCTAACAAACAATGTTTAATTTTCTATGACATCAACATTATGGATGTCCAAAAAATATATAACATTAAAAACAGGAATCCCCATCTATTCATGTGTTTCATAATATGCAAAAACCTGGACAGCCAAGAGAACAGCTGTTCACAGACTTCGGTGTTTACCTCCTGTGGAATTGAAAACAAGGCAATCATTACTGGCAACCCCTTCAAACAGATGCATTTTAACAAGTAATGGTAAAATAAAGGTAACATAAAGTGGCAATCAAGCTACTGGTTGCCTACTCAGACAGAAAAAGCTTCACTTGCTCTCCTTGGGATGGAGAAAGTAGTCCATCACAAGAAGACCAAAAGAAATTTCACCCTGGAGTATTTTCTAAAGCATTATATATTTTGTCATAAAACACATAACTGCAGTCCTGTGGTTTTTACTTTTGTGTTCCCTTTTTCTGATCACCCTTGGTGAGTGCTTATACATGTTATGTATTCAACATCTTACAGTAATATGAAAAACAAAATAACAGCATTCAATTTACCCTTTGTTTACAAGTGGAAAACACTACAAAAATGTTAATATGAATTCAGCAATACTGTATGTTAACATTCTTTGTTGGTTTACCTTCTTGTTATGGAATTCTCTCTGGATTTTTCAGTTTTTTTCCCACACTGAAACCAACACAACTACATTGTAATTTTGATCCAGCTTCAGGTAGAGAATAATTTATTGGTATTTTGATTAATTTTCACAATACTTTTTTAGCAATATCTTTTTATTGTATAAATGCCACATCTACTTGAATAAACACCTCCTTTCATTTACATGTAAATGGTCCCTTACAATTAAATATTTAAAATAACAACAATCCAAGAATCTGCCCAAGATGTTTATGAGGAATGTTAATCAGTAATTTCAAAAATAAAATATTATTACTCATGGGCGAAGCGGCATGAGCTAAGGTTTCGGCTCCGTTTTTCTTGTTATTATTATTATTATTATTATTATTATTATTATTATTATTATTATTTTTATTTTTTTGTGTCACGGTTTTGCATGCAAATTTATGCAAGGATATTTTAAATTGTGCACTTCCAATTCATAGCTTTGCCACTACACTTCCTGTTTAGTCACTTCCGGCTACTCTCACTTCCGGTAAAAGAGCATTACTTAAGTGCCACGACAGCGACTCCTACAACCCCACTTACATTAGTAATGTTCACGTTTGGTATATATAACACTTCGAAGAATCACTGGCTTCATTGTGGTACAGCCTTCATTTCCAAAACAACCAATAAAGTAAACAACATGGCTTGCAGGAACGATGACTGAATGAAAAGAGTACTTTTCACCATGTTAGATATCTTCTTATCATGTTTAAAATATATCATAAAACTTTCTTATGCATGCGCATAAATATAGGCTGCGTGGGGCCTCTTGTTATGTTATAACAATTGCATTGCGACTGACTTGCATTTTTTTAAATCTGCCAGTTGTTGATCCTAAGGCCTTGAAATTAGTGCCTTTTATGGAAAGCCCGTGTAAATGTGGGTGTGTGGGTATTTTTTTGTTTTTGTTTTTTGGGCTCCCCGGATCATTTGCTACCAAACTGAGACCTGATAGTTAACACCAGTGATCCAAGTAGAATGATGTACAGTGAAACCTGTATTAAGCGGACACCCTCGGGACCCTCGTTAGTGTCCGCTTAATAGAGGGGTCTGCTAAATACAGGTTTGTTTTACAATTAATAGGGGAAAAAAATTTGGGGATCCAAGCAGCTAGTGTCCGCCTAATAGAGGGTGTCTGCTTAATATGGGGTCTGCTTAATACAGGTTTCACTGTATTTTGCAATGTTTATTGTGTAATTAATTGTACACTTAAAAAGCCAAATTCAAAATGAAACTACAAAAATAAAGCAAGGAAAGGTAAAATTATATATTATTAATATTTACTTTGGTAAAAGTATCCTGCATTTCTGTTTAACAAGTTTTAACTTATTATGAATGTATATGACTTAGTACAGGTGTACATGTTACTGTAATGTATTTAGCAATCACCCTTTTACTCAAATGGACAGAACTTAGGCAAAGTCCAAAAGGTTTGTTGTAAATTACATTCAATGTAAAGAATACCTCTAATAAGCAGATAACTATATTAATATAGTAAGTTTTGAGGGTGTTCACTCAATGTGTGCTGAGTAAAAAAATACCAGTGAGATTAAATCCATGTCTTGATCAGCACTGAAAGCCTGTAATGAACTGTGATGTCAAGATCTGTAAAAAAAAAACAGTGGATTTTACATTATCAAGAAGGAAGGCCAGGGTGTCAAGCAGGATGGAAGATCAAGTAAACAGAAACATTTTTAAACAATTTTGAAAACTCTTCCAAAAATAGGAGCCAAAAAGTTCTATAATGCAGCTGGCCAGTTGGAGCACTGATGATCACCCCAGTATCAGGATTAGTGATCATACTTATACTAAATAAACTGACATTGAAACAATAGACCCAACATGGTGGCCATTAAACACTCTAAAATTCAAGCAAATTATTTTATGAGATTAAAATTATTGTGATACATTTGATTGCATGGTAATTTTTAGAAAATAACACTACACAGAATACTATATTCAAAGCAACAATACACCTCCTCAAGGATTAAAGATAACACAAATTTTAAAGCCATGTTTTGTTTGGATGCATTATCAACTTTATTCCCAGGATCTTTCTTCTTCCCATCCTCTGGAGCGATCGATGGAGCAAGCGAGCAAGCGAGAGAGAGGGAGGGAGGGAGAGAGAGACCCTGGTATGGTCTTGTCACGTGTCTCCCAAACTCGGCTACGAGATTACAAATAAACAACGCGAGATAGGGGCAACAAAGTGGAATTTTGTCCACTCTAGGTGAGCATTGCAAATCAAAACTGTAAAATGTTCTATGAAATATTTGTGTACCTGATGAGAATATTTACATGTATTGATTTTCCATTGATTACACAATTATTACAGAAAATTAGAGATATCCCAGTATAGTGATCACGTGCCTGTCACTCATGGTACTATTCATATAATACAAGATCATCTTCAAGAGGTGACTATTATGTTAAACACTCAAGGTTAGATAAACAAATTAAGTCTTTTTCAAGATATGGTGTAAAAGTCTGGAATAGCTTACCGTGTGAAATGCGTCAAATGTCCAAAAATAACTTTAAAATCAATGTCCACGACACTTTACTCCGAATACTTTCAGAAGAAAATGATTATATTGATTTACCCGACTTAATAACAAAAATTTCCTGAAAACTTGGCCTTCTTATATTTGCAATGTTCATGATTGTAAACTTAATTAAATTGAATTTATTTATATTTATCTGTTTATTTATTTAACTACTGTTTTTCTCTAGTCTTTTTTGTGTTCTGTCTGTATTTGTATTACATACGTGTAACCACTGCCCGCCTCGACTAGCTAATCTGCTAACTGCGGGCAGTGGATATTGCTTTATGTAAAATTTGTGATTATTAATAAACAGTTGAACAGTTAAACAGTTGAACAGTTAATATTAGATCACAGGGAGCCCATACAATGTTTGTGTAACATAATGACCATTTGTAATTTTATAGGAAATGTATGGGATTTACCTAAATTTCATATTATGGCGACATATCGCCAAATGTATGTACTGATCAGCGCTAAATAAACGTTAAATTACCTTAATTGTCGTGTGTTGTCGTCCTTTTACCGTAAAAGTGATATTTCGAGCGATTTTGAAGGATTCTGAGTTCTCCGTTGACTGTACGTCTAAGAGAAGGACGCTGGAGCCGTTCAAAAATCTCTTTCCACCCTTGTCCTTCTCTTAGACGTACAGTCAACAGCGAACTAAGAATCCTTTAAAATTGCTCAAAATATCACTTTTACGGCAAAAGGACGACAACACACGACAAATAAGGTAATTTAACGTTTATTTAGCATTGATCAGTACATACATTTGGTGATACGTCGCCATAATATGAAATTTAGCTAAATCCCATACATTTCCTATATCGATCCTATAAAATTACAAATGGTCATTATGTTACACAAACAGATTGTATGGGCTCCCTGTGATTAGATAATTATAATAAAACAATATTATAGAAACTTGTATATCAGGCAACAAAAACAAATCAAAAAGTGTTTGTCAGCTTGCAACAAATGTGAAGCGGGGTTCATCCGCAGACTTTGAAAACAATTATCCACATTGACTGGTTTTGAGAGTGCAAGTTGCTTTCGGATCTGTAAATTAATGGTCGATGAATTGTTACAGCGCTTGAAGATTTGCTTCAGTAAAGCCACATTAATTTTGAACTTGCCACAGAATTCAGCCCAATTTTAATTTCATTACTTGATGCCACTACGTTCACGCTCGGCAGAAAATACTTTTGATTTATGGTATTGTTCCGAAATGGGATGAATTATTGCTACATACTATTTAGCAGGAGACCTTCAAGCTTTATTCAAGAGCCTATAACAGGAAACGAGGTAGAGAAGATAATGATAGCTATTCTTCTCTGTGGGTGAGGCGTGTTGTTTTGTTCGATATTCACCTGATCCTGTTGTTGTTGCACCATAGTTTTTGGAAGGCCTTTATTTGGATACAGTTATGTAAATTTGTCTTATGCTAAAGTAAGTTATACGAGTAATGGGGTCTTTTGTCAAAGGTGGCAAGTCGTGAATGATTTGATGAAATATGTTAAACGTTGCATTTAAATTAGTATCACTAATGCTCGAGAGATTCGGTCTTTTGAGAAACGGAAAGCAGTGTTTCTTACAAGAAACGTATAGCACTAAGGAGGTTGAAAATACTTGGAATAATCAATGGAAAGGTAAAATATTTTTTTCACATGGCTCTGAGCATAGCAGAGACACTATGATCATGATTAGAAATTGTTTAGAATTTGAGCTTAAATCTATTCGTCAGGATAACCAAGGTCGTTTTGTTCTGGTGGAGCATTAGTACACTAGATCAAAAGTTCATATTTTTGAATATTTATGCTCCAAACAAATCTGCTGAACAACTTCTTTTTTTCGACCAAATAAAGGATGAATTGGATAAAATCAATATAGAGGATGATGGCAAGATCATTATAGGTGGGGACTTTAATGTTATTTTGGATCCAGACTTTGATAGTCATGGCGGTAAACCTAAATTAAGAGAATCTGTAAAACAAATTGAAGACATTTTTTTGTTACATGACTTAGTTGATATCTGGAGGATCAGGAACCCAGAAACAAAACGTTTTACTTGGAGACAGAAAACCCCCTTTATACAAAGAAGACTTGATTTTTGGTTAATGGATAACAGACTTCAAGAGGAAATTGACCAAGTTGTCATCATTCCTTCCATTAAATCTGATCACTCAGCAGTTGTGTTATCCATCAATGGGATAGAAAATCAGTCACGTGGACCCTCGTTCTAGAAGTTTAACTTGAGTCTTACAGAGGACAAGGAATATGTAGAAGTGATAAATAATAGCTACCCGATCTGGATTAAAGAATTTACTGATATTCAGGATCCTAGAGTGTTCTGGGATCTCATCAAATACAAGATTAGACAAGTTACCATTTCATATAGTAAAGGATAGGCTAGAGAAAGATGATAAAAATTATCAGAAATGGAGGAAACGTTAAAACACTACCAAATTATGTGTGATCAAAATCCATCAACCGATAATATAAATAGGTTAGAGATTCTCAAAACAGAATATGACCTTCAATATGAATATATTACAAAAGGAGCAATAATACGTTCAAGAGCTAGGTGGTATGAAGAGGGTGAAAAAAGTAACAAGTATTTTTTAAACTTAGTAAGCTCCAGAGGTAACAAGAGATCTATCCAGAAGATTTATACAAGAGATCAATTTCTGAAAACATCTCCTAAGGGATGGACCATTAGGAAAGTGATTGGGGGGGGGGGGGGGGGGAGGGGTGGGAACTTTGGGAGAGGCAAGAAATTTTTTTTTGTCCACCTAAGGTGAAAATCTTTTTTTTTTTCACTCGATGGCTGGAATATATCTATATTTTTTAATAGTTTATTTTTTAATTGTCCTTGGGCAGATTTTTCCTTTTTTTGCGATACTGTGTGGGAATTTTTTTTTCCTTAATAATTTACTGAGAAAATTTTTTTTTTTTGCTTTTGCCCCACCCCCCCCCCCCCCCCCATCACTTTTCTAATGGTCCATCCCTAAAGTGATCATGGATGAACTTAGTAGCTTTTATTCTGATCTTTATCATGAGAAGC
The DNA here is from genome assembly GCA_022457155.1 of Cladopsammia gracilis. Taxonomy (NCBI): domain Eukaryota; kingdom Metazoa; phylum Cnidaria; class Anthozoa; order Scleractinia; family Dendrophylliidae; genus Cladopsammia; species Cladopsammia gracilis. Next base: position 132,264 of record JAJGOT010000894.1, read on the forward strand.
CAAGTAAAGAGATACTAATGGATTCTTTTTTAGAAAAGGTTTCCATACCAAAACTCACGGAAGCACAGAAAGAAAAATGTAAGGAAAAATTAACTGCTAACAAGTGTTACAATTCTTTAAAATCTTTTCAAAAAAATAAAACACCCGGAAATAATGGCCTCACTGTTGAGTTTTACTTAGTCTTCTGGCCAATCTTTGGAAAACAGTTAGTTAACTGTTATAATTATGCACGAGCATGGACAACTATCCAATACACAAAGGCAAGCGGTGAATACTTTGTTAGAAAAAAAAGGACATGCAAAGATAAAAGATTAATTAAAAATTGGAGACCTATATCTTTAATTAATGTTGACACAAAAATAGCGTCGAAAGCCTTAGCCAAATGACTGGAACCTATCCTACCTGATCTGATACATTATAATCAAAGTGCCTATGTTCAAGGAAGGTCGATTTTCGATGCCATTAGGACAACAGATGATGTAGTACAATATACAAAACAAATTGATACTTCAGGTGTTCTAGTTACAATAGACTTTGAAAAAGCTTTTGATTCTTTAAACCATAAATACCAATTTAAAGTCCTTCACGCTTTTAACTTTGGGCCATATTTTGTTCAATGGATTCGTACCTTTTACTCAAACATGTCTAGTTTTGCCATGAACAACGGCTTCACTTCAAATTATTTCAAGGTAGACCAGGGGGTAAGACAAGGTGATCCAGTACTGCCCTTTCTATTCATTTTAGTCCTGGAAGTTCTGGCATGTAGTATTCAGCAGGATGAAAATATTCAAGGTATCAAGATCGGAAACAAAGAGGTTAAACTTGCCATTTATGCTGATGACATGACATGCTTTTTGAAAGGTAACTCTTCTTATGAGTACCTACTTTGCAATCTTGCGCACTTTGCTTCACTATCTGGTCTCAACGTCAATGCAGGAAAAACAGAATTTTTTTGTTTGGGTTCAGAAAAAAAAACTGGAAACGTTTCCATACGAATTTAAAAAATCATTAGAAATCCTAGGTGTGCATTTTAGTTACAACGAGTTGTCTAGGAAAATAGAAAATTTTGAGGAAACTCTTAAATCTATAAAAAAGACACTAAATATGTGGAAGTGGAGGGGGCTTACCATTATAGGGAAAATTCAAATAGTTAAATCATTTGCTATTCCAAAATTTATGTCAAAACCAGCTGTAATGTTTGTTTTGAATGATTTTGTAAAGGAAGTTAACGAAGAACTTGACCATTTTATTTGGAATGGTAAGGACAAGGTCAAATGGGTGGCATTACAATATAGAAGATGGCGGTCTGAAGATGCTGGATTTAGAATGTATGATTCGGGCTCAGCGAATTATCTGTCTTAAAAAATACATCGAAGACTATATTAGTCCTTGGAAATTCGTTTTGGATCATTATTTGGAGAAAGTAGGTGGTAAGTTTATTTTGCAGTGTCATTTTGATTATTGCAATTTACCTATTTCTTTGCCAATGTTCTATAAAGATTGTCTTGAGACATTTAAGAAGAAAAACTAGTGCAGTATTTTTTTATTTTTAATTTTAATTTTATTTTGTAGGTGGTGTAATGTAGTGTAAAGTTTGCATGAGGCAATTGTGTAAGTGCTGAGATCAATGTAATCTTTTTAGTAATGTAATTCGTATAAGTAAAGTGACGAAAATAATAAAATAAAAAAACCCTGATCCAGTTGTTTGAATGTCTATACAAGAAAGCCTATTAATTGACTGTTTACATTTCATTGTTTCATTATACACTTAGAAAATTATTCCAGTCAAAAGCCCACATTTCATCCTTGCTCACCACAGAGTCCCAGTAGCTTAGTGGTAGAGCATCCGGCTACATCACGGAGGGTCATGGGTTCAAATCCCATCTGGAACTCAGATTTTTTTCTCCGAGTTTGATGCTATTTCTATCATGTTTGAATTCTTATTTACTCACTTTGAAGGTTGGTTGGTTGCATTTTTGATATGCCTTGATGTGACTGCGTGATGCAGTTATGAGTCATGTGTGCCAGTCATCATTTGGCTGAGTGACCGCGCAATGCGGTTCCAGTCAAAAAGCCCACATTTCACCCTTGCTCACCACAGAGTCCCAGTAGCTCAGTGGTAGAGCATCCGGCTAGATCACGGAGGGTCGTGGGTTCAAATCCCATCTGGAACTTGGATTTTTTCCGAGTTTGATGCTATTTCTATCATGTTAGAAAATTATTGAACGACAACAATGTTATCCTTCAAATGAAGAATGATCCTCGCAGTTATGAACGCAATTTAAGCAATTGCGAAAAGAAGCCTGAAAAAAATTCAGGACTTCAACGGGGTTTGAACCCGTGACCTCGCGATACCGGTGCGATGCTCTACCAACTGAGCTATGAAGCCACTGACGTTGGGAGCAGGTCAACTGTAGGTTCATATGTGCCCGTGAAAGGAATGAGTGTGAAATGATATATATGAAATAAATCATATATGAACTGCGGACTCCCAACGTCAGTGGCTTCATAGCTCAGTTGGTAGAGCATCGCACCGGTATCGCGAGGTCACGGGTTCAAACCCCGTTGAAGTCCTGAATTTTTTTCAGGCTTCTTTTCGCAATTGCTTAAATTGCGTTCATAACTGCGAGGATCATTCTTCATTTGATTTCATTTCCGCAGTTCATATATGATTTATTTCATATATATCATTTCACAATGTTATCCTTGCCCATGTTCATTCACTTATGTTTGAATTGTTTGAATAAACCATTTCTGGACATAAAAGGATTTGCACATTTGCACAGCATGAGCCAAGAGACACATGATCAGACCAGACTAGGGTCTCTCTCTCTCTCTTTGTTCCAGGGCACGGGAAGAAGAGATACACTGGGGATAGACAAATTCGGCTAACGCATTGTTGTACCCAATTCAAACCTTTTGGGATTATAACTCTTTGTTCGTCATATTTCCATATCAATGAAGCATTGTCATGGAAATTATATGGAAATATTGTGAACAAAGAATCTCATTCCCAGAAGGTTTGAATTGGGTACAACAAATTGTTAGCCGAATTTGTCTATTAGGTTGTTTGGATGGTTAGTTTATTAAAACTTTTGCAGTGTTAGAAATTTTTCATGTGTTGATCTCATTGACACATTCCCGCATGAGAGTGACAAAAACCGTTTTGATTAGTAAAATGTAAAGATGATATTTGTAGGGAAATTTGGGTTACTTTCGATCCAGTACTGTAATGTATCAGTTAAAACTAAGCGGGCCCATTCCCCTTCTCCAGGCCTGTCCCTGGGCATTTGACTTTTTAAAAAAAAATGTATCTTGTTCCTTTGCTAACAAATTATACACTTAGCTAAGTTATTTAAAATACTAACCTATTAAACTTGGATGTTTTCGAGTTATCATTACTGTCTTGATCAGCCGATCCCTCAGGAACACGGACAAAAGCTCTCGGGTCCATTCATATAGATCGGCTCATCGTCAGAGGCGATTTTTTCTCCTTCATGTTTTTCCCTCAGATACCACTCTATGTAATGATCAGATGAATGAAAAATGTACATGATCCCCGAAAGATCCGCCTTTACCTTTTCTATGAGCTCACTGATCCCCGCATCTTGTCACATTGACTTTAATATGATCAAACCAAAATGGCCGCCCCGAGAGCCCGGGCGAGAGATGACTGGAGCCGAGAAAGCCAGTTTCCCGCGTTTTTTGCCCGTTGCCATTTCTCTTTGACCAATCACAACCAAGATACAGCTGACGCGAACAGTGTGAGTCGAGGAGGAAAATTATTCTGATTTCCCTGCGTTGAGAAGATCGTTTGGGTAATAATCTTCTCACCTTTCTTTGACTCAAACTAGGGCATACTCTTAAAATTAATAAGAGCCAACCCGTGAATAAGAAATGCTAACGCGTAACGCAATATAGAGGTAAGCTTATGTTTTCACACTGACACGGTTCGATATCTTTTTAAAATTAAACATGGGATTTTAAACGAACACACATTCAAAAACAAAAAACCCAGCACGTCACTTTCATACTGTCTAGTCCCATAAAAAGAAAGAAAAAAAAAAAGCGCTGAGCGTGTTTTGAACTCGCGCCCCTCAGACTGTCATTCCGGGTTTGAAGGCGAAACCTCAAACCATTCGACCATAGTGGAACTCGTATAATACTCCATCAACAGTAAATTTTATATACCTAGTAGTAGATACGCATCAAAACGCGTATCTCGGTTGAAAAATACTTTCAGATCGATTTCATTTCATGATGCGAAACATCTTTTAGTTTATTGCTGTTTATATTCATTTACAGCAAATTAGTTATTGTTATCGCTGAATTCACGTTGTTCTTGTTACAAATTTAGCGCCCAGCGCGGGTTCGTACTTTAATAGTCGCGGCCTCCGCTCACGCAATTGCTGTCATTGCTTGATCTCTAAAAAGGAGAAGTTCAAGCAAGTAACTGTGGACGACAATCCTGCTGGTGTACTTTGGATCAAACCCGTATTTTCCGGTGTATAAGTCGAACCGGTGTATAAGTCGACCCCACTTTTTGAGCCTAAAAATTAGGATTTTCTTGATTTGGCATTAATTATGAGGAGAAAAATTGTTTACGATTTTCTAGGAAAACAAGTCAGCTTGTCTCTCTTGCAGAGCATCTTCGAGATCCAAAGTCAAAGTAAACTGAATGAACCAAATAGATCGACTAACGTGCAAACGAATGCACTTCGTTAATAAATTGACAAATATGAATCCAAATGCTCAAGATACCTGCTCCAAATTTCTTTCGTTATGTTTGTGGCTTATTTCGAGGCTTTTTACAATGAAGAAATGCTGTAAAATGAATGCATGAAGCCATAGAACGAGTCTGTGAACAGGCTGCCATCTTGGATGCGTAGTAACCCAGCTAAGCTCGGACAACACTGGAAACCAGTAGTGTGCGGTTACCAAGTTTCTAGCGTCTTGTCGATCGATCCATGATGTGCGATTTGTTTTCTTCAGAAGTAGTAGTAGTCATGGATTTCAAGCACAAAATAAGCTCAAACTTGCATGCATTGAGCGGGAAAATCAAACATTTCTAATGACAAATCCCTAATGTGAAGAATTCACACTCGTAAAGGTAAGAACGTGCATTTTACTCGGAAAGCGAAACGAAGATCCATCGTTACTCCTTTGCTGCAATAAATGTCACTTCCATGTTAATCTCAGGGTGTCATTGTTATGCTAATTTCCTTATGAACCAACAGCTCTTGAGTTTTGGCCGGTGTATAAGACGAGGTCGATTTTTGGGGCAAATTTTTGTGGTTTCAGAGGTCGACTTATACACCGGAAAATACGGTAGTGATCCGATCAAAGAACAAAGAACAACTATAAACTAAATATAAACTAACGATCCCTCAGTCGACAACTTTGCAGCAGGGTCCAACTCGCAAACATGTTGAAGAATTTCTAAGTGTCCCTAATGAGATGCATTTTTCGGATCGACAATTATTTTGTCGATCCGTACGACTCGTACGAGTCGACAACCTTGCAGTAGGGTCCAACTCGCATACATGTTGAAGAATTTCGAAGTGTCCCTAATGAGATGCATTTTTCGGATCGACAATTTTCTTTTTCGGGTCGACAATTATTTTGTCGATCCGTACGACTCGTACGAGTCGACAACCTTGCAGCACGGCCTAACTGGCAAACACGTTGAAGAATTTCTAAGTGTCCCTAATGAGATGCATTTTTCGGATCGACAATTCCCTTTTTCGGATCGACAATTATTTTGTCGATCCGTACGACTCGTACGAGTCGACAACCTTGCAGCACGGCCTAACTGGCAAACACGTTGAAGAATTTCTAAGTGTCCCTAATGAGATGCATTTTTCGGATCGACAATTTCCTTTTTCGGATCGACAATTATTTTGTCGATCCGTACGACTCGTACGAGTCGACAACCTTGCAGCAGGGCCCAACTTCCAAACACGTTGAAGAATTTCTAAGTGTCCCTAATGAGATGCATTTTTCGGATCGACAATTCCCTTTTTCGGATCGACAATTATTTTGTCGATCCGTACGACTCGTACGAGTCGACAACCTTGCAGCACGGCCTAACTGGCAAACACGTTGAAGAATTTCTAAGTGTCCCTAATGAGATGCATTTTTCGGATCGACAATTCTCTTTTTCGGGTCGACAATTATTTTGTCGATCCGTACGACTCGTACGAGTCGACAACCTTGCAGCACGGCCTAACTGGCAAACACGTTGAAGAATTTCTAAGTGTCCCTAATGAGATGCATTTTTCGGATCGACAATTCTCTTTTTCGGGTCGACAATTATTTTGTCGATCCGTACGACTCGTACGAGTCGACAACCTTGCAGCAGGGCCCAACTCGCAAACATGTTGAAAAATTTCTAAGTGTCCCTAATGAGATGCATTTTTCGGATCGACAGTTCACTTTTTCGGGTCGTAACAAGTTGTCGACCCGTACAGATCGAAAAATGTCTTTTTCGGGTCGTATCAGGTCGAGAGTATTGGACAACCCTCTTGAGTTTTGGCTGATCATTTCCTCGGTCCTATTTATTACATGCTCAAAGAAGCTCTTAATCTCGCAATCTTCGTCCACTTCAAAAAGCCTTCCGAATCCGCCATCTTTACATGGAGTACCAGTACCCCGCGACCCCGCGCATCTTCGACCCAGTCCCTAAGATTGAATGAATGAGCGCCAATATGGAATGAATTTCCAAGGCAGGATTGAATAAATATGACGGATTGAACTGAATGAAATTACATAAGGAATGAACCAATATGGACGGATTGAATTAAATAAAATTAAAGTAGGATTGAACACATGGAAGGATTAAATTGAATAAATATGAATAATCGAATTGAAAGAATGTTAAGGGATTAAATTGAATGAATATAAAAATATTGAATGAATAAATAAGGATTAAATTGAATGAATATAAAAATATTGAATAAATAAATAAGGATTAAATTGAATGAATTTAAATGAAGGAGAAATATAAGGATTAAATTAAATGAATATAACAATATTAAATATTGCTACATTTGGCTTGGCATACCTGGGTCGTCTCACATCTTTACTCGATAACGTATAAACCATTGAGAGATTTTATAGTAGGCCCAAGCTCGACAATTTCTTCAACTTCGAAGCCAAGATAAAGTTTTTAATCGCTTGAGATTTCTTAACAAAGTTCGACTATTCTCAGGAGACTACTCTATTAGAGTTAATTGAGATATTTCGTGAAAATTCGATGAGAATTTCAGACTGCCAGGTATCTAGTATTTTGAAAACCGCGCCGTCAGTCGAGATTCTATAGCTACGAGAATTCGTCCTTTACAAAACGAAAACATAATTTAGAATCGCTTGGCATTTTTGAACGAAGATCAAATACTCTCGAGACGACGAGAAGGTGGGTGAGACGGCGAATGAGAAGGTGTTGTCACTCTCATCTTCTCTTGCCCTGCTTCTTCTTTCTTTCCAGACAAACGCCTTTCTATTTCTTTCTCAAGTAGTCGTTTGAGTCTCTTGAGTTTTTCTTCACATTCTTCATATCATGTTGTTCTCTATATGATTGAGCGTTTTTCTCAAGCTGAAGATTTATAGTGTCAATACTTCTAATATAAAATACTCTGCCATCACGGCGTCTAGTGAATGTCATACGTCCACTTTTCATTGCATTGGTAATTGTATTTTTTCCAACTCCCAAGGTTCTAGTTGCTTCATTAACTGTTTTAAATATTCTTGTTTCATTATCAGACACAATCCTAATCGGTTTCAATTTTTAAAAGGGATTATAAGAAAGAATATAAGAAAATAATTCTATTTCTATTCCGAGAACAATGTCAACATTCATTGATCTTCTCCTGAGAAAACTGAATAAATTGATATATTATTGAATAATGGTCTTTTTTACCCGCGAAATGACCCCTATTTTGCGGGTAAAAAGACTATTGTTGAACAATATATCAATATATTCTATTTCTTTTATGCGAAGACAACATCTTTCATTGTCTGAATCTTCTCCTGAGAATAGAATATATTGATAAATTATTGAATAATAGTCTTTTTACCCGCGAAATAAAAAAAATATCCCTATTTTTGGCAGCATTGAAAATGGTGGTTTCAATTAAAATAACTTCCGATGATTTTGAACAAGTATTTCCATCTGTATCTGCTGCTTCTCGCGCTTTGAAAGTCGATAAAAAGACTATTCCCCATGCTTTGCAAACGGGGAAACTCAAATTCAGACGTCGAAGTGATGGGAAACAGTTTAAAATTGAAATACGTGATAAAGTTTCACTCGCTGTTGAAGAATCCCTTAGAGTTACCAAGGCAAAATTAGAACAATGTCAAAAAAAACTCAAAAGTGGCAGATATGTTTTTCCCCAGAGACGGAGATTGGCGGCAAAGCCATCACAACCAAAACCCAAATCCAGAACAACCCCAGAACAAATAGAGGAGTTTGGAAAGGGTTATCATAAGTTGAAGCCTGATGAGAACCCTTCCCTGTTTGTTGATACAAAAGTCATATTGTCAAATGGAGAAATAGCTTTAATTGCCAATATGAAAGACTTGAGTAAAAGATTTGGTAATTATACTGAACCATTTGATAAGGAAAAATTGAACTGGATAGTTGAAGATATTGAGGATTTATAATGAAAAGGATGATGAAGAAATTTGGGATATCAAGTGGCTCCAGAAAGATGTTTGAAGCTATTAAATGAATGATTTAATTGCTTAATTAAGTCTCCAATGTCCCCAAGCAAGAGTGCTAATCTTATCTGGCAGAATGAAACGCTTATCATCATCCGCAGATAAGGCTGTTTTGTTGACTGTTTCTGAGAACATCTCATGTTGATGGCTGCGGATGAGATTCATAGTTCTCATTTGGCTTTGCCCGCTGAAAAGACATTCTTTGAAGTCCTCATGGGTGATATGTTTCTTTATTGTTTGTTTTTTCACTCCCTTGCATTTTTTGTCTCCTCCAGAGCCACACAACTTATATGAATAGAGCTTTGCTCGCAATCCAACAAACTCTTCTATTATCTTTCCCCCAGCTTCATCTTTCATGAGGCCGTTCACTTTCTTGTTCATGATTGGCATTCCCGAGGGATGATCCGGGGGATAGTTAGATGTGTCAAACATCTCCTTCACATCTGGTTTGACATCCTGATAGACGTCTTCAGTTTCTACTTCATAGTACAACGAATCAGTATCTGTGAACAACAGCTTGGCTTTATTACCGTATTTGGGCTTCATATATTCATAGTGAAATCTGAACATAAGTTCCTTTGATATTTCAAGAATTGACATTCCGCGGGGAATTGGTTTATTGAATAACATTTTCTTCCGCTTCATATGAACAGTGATGAGATTCTCATCAAAGATTGTATGGTGTTGATAGGTGGGTTTAGCCGCAAGCTTTTCCGCAATCTTTCTTTCATTGACAAGTCTGATATCAACTCTCTTGCGGATATTTTCCATTGTTTTGCCGAATATTGCGTTATTCATGAGCTTGAAGAAGTCTTTCTCGAAGTCATTCTTCCCTGCTTGGTGGAGCTGGATGTTGAGTTGGATATATGATTTCAGCCATGGTTCTTCAGTGAATGATATTCCCCTGTGGATCTTAGTTAATTTTAATCCGTGTTTCAGAGCTTGTTTGAGTGCTCTGTGATGGAGAATGACATGTTTCTTATCTCGCAGATTGGGGATTAATTTCTCAACATTATTCTCGCAGATCACTCTCTCGGGGACAAAGGGATAGTCATTATGCGCATCATGAAGTTCTTTGTGATATTCCAAATCAACCTCAAGGACACAGGGAATTCCATCCCATCTCCTGAAGCCTTTCATCCAGCGAAAGTTTCCAGTTGGAAGTGGTTGGGTCATTGCCCAGGAATATAGGGAGTTGGCATCGAGATAGAGAATGTATTTCGATGGTTTCGTTAGATCATTGAAATACCGCCACGGATTCCTTTCTCGAAGAACAGGAGCATATCGGGATCATTCAGCAATGTAAGCTGTGCCCCTGATTTCTTGAGGCCGGCATCAAAAGAAAGGCCAGGGGCGGTATAATACCACGCTGGATCCAGTTGATAATTCTCCTAGCAGACATTGCGGAATTCTTCGAAAACATCCGCAAGGAGCATTACATCCGTTTTCAAATATAAATCATGATATTCTCCTAACTTTTTAATCCCCATTTCATCCCAAACATTTTGGGCATGTTGATAGTCTTCATCGGAGATGCCTGATTCATTAATCAGAGAATAGAATGCGTCTTTAGGCGGAAGTTTTGCTTCTTTGAATCTTTCGATAGAATACATATAATCATAGGGATAGACTCCTTTTCTGGAAAGAAGCTCAGCTTTGTCTCCAAATTCTTTGTTTGTTTGTTTCAGTTTGTCAAGGCCTGACGTTTTTAAATTATTTGCTAGATTCTCAAGAGAAGAAGCCATGAATTTCATTGAATCGATGAATCTCAGTTCATGAGTGATAGGGACTTTTAAACCATCTTTGTTTGTGTATTCTCCAATCTTGATCGTCTTTGAGAAGGATATATATTTTTTCTCATTGTTTGGGATGCATTTAATATCCCCAGGTATTCTACCAAGGTTTTTAATGAAGAGATGAGCATCATAACCCGCAAGGTTATGGAAAATGACTGGAGTGAACTTTGGTATTCTGTATTGTAGATTGCAAATCTTATGCGCTGCGCCACGATATTTTCCTGTGAAGTGACAATGATCGCGAACGTTTTTATAAGATTCGGCTTCGCCGCCAGCTCCGCTGGATTCTTCGTCAAATTCTCCTTTGCATATCCAACAAACTGTGGCTGCATCATATTCTTTCTTATTTTCCGCGGTGAAGATCATCTTCTTTCTGTAGTTAAATTTCTTATGAATATAAATAATTGTTTTAATTAATGTCATCATCCACTGTTTTTGCCCGGTAAAGCACTGGAGGCATATTCAAATATTTCTCCTCAAAGGGAACGACTTTGAAACAAAAGCCACAAGGCCTGTGACGCTGAAACGTATTTGTGAAGCTGGGGTCGTTTCCTGGGGAACAACCGCTGATCGGTTCATTGCAGGCTTCAAAATCGGCATAAATTACAAATGGAACTTTAATAGAGCGTATGCACATGACGTCACGGCGGCCATATTGGTGTACCAAAACAATAGAACGGCGGCCATGTTGGTGTACCAAAACAATCCTGTAGGATTTGAACGCTTTTCTTATGTTAACACTTTCTTTTGTTCCAATAAATTTGCATAGCTGCTTGCCACGTGAGTGCATACGCTCTATAGATCGATTGTGATGTTTAAATTTCAAAATATCGCCTTTTTTAGGCATTTTTATCTTTATTGCCTCATTGCTGCAACATAATTCTTCATGTTTCGCAAGGGATCCTTCATCATAAAAGTGATTTAGACAGTGAAGGCAAAAATATTTGCGGTTAGCGTGATGGTTAACTTGCGCCGAGAGAAGGCGACTTAGACTGTTAACAACGATATAATGCCGAATCCCGTCTTTCTCAAACAACAGCAAAGTCACATGACGTCGGTGTTTATATTTTGAAATTCGCAAGGGATGAACGATTGATTCATAGCCGAGAACATTCACGGCAATGTTTGGATTCAGTCTTTCAAAATGATCTATCTCCTTCAGGGGTGTTGGGAAAACAATCCCAGACCAGTTGAGTTGTTCAGCTTGAGCTCTGAGCAGAGATGTAATTCTTTCAGGGTGAATTTCGCATGGACTGAGAACCCGAGGGACGGCCCATTTAAAACATTTTTGATCAAGATTCCGCATGTTGGTGAGCGCTTTCTTCTTGGCAAGGAATGGAGGCAGAGGAATGTAAGTACTTCCACCGAGAGGTTGGAATTCAACTAAATGCGATTCCAAATGATTTACAAAATCAAACTGCCAATTCGAGCCCCTCATTTGGAACGTGGCAATGCGTTCTAGGATGACGTCTATCATTTGATTTAAAAGGGCAACGAGATCAGTCGCTGCGAGATTTATTTCTATTTCCGAATGGAATGGAGCATCGATCTCAATTATTTCGCCAGTTTGTAAATTCTGGCGTTTCATTCGACAGGATAGAATCAATTTAATTTTATTGTCTCGATTAGCCTTAAGAATATGCCGAAGTTTATCAGAAACTTGCTGGAAATAATCTTTGGGAGTCAGTCCTTTCACGCCTTCAAATATGAATTGACGAGCAAACTTTTCTAACGCCGAATTGCTTTCTTCAATATTAATTTGCGGCTGATATAAACTAGTAACTCGGCGTTGAAAATCACTTATCATATTTGAAGCTTTTTTCGCAATAGTTTGAGGTGCGGCTTTTAACCAATTCCACCATGAAAGAAAAGTATTTTGAATTGTTTCCAATATTGGAGGCCGCGGAGGAGGCTGCGGAGGTGGTTGATATGGGGTTGGGGAAAGAACTGGTGTTTCTATAGGCGGCGTTGGTGAATCAATAATATTTTGCGAAGATGTATTTAATAAATGTAATAAATCAAGTTTTGTTCTAGCGCGAGAGAGCGACCGGGGATATTTCTTTCTCTGGCAATTTGTCTTAGTTCCTTTACTTTCATATGTTCCATTTTTAAATGGAAAAATAATATTTTTTTATTTATTTTCTCCCTGGGAAAGAAAAAGCTTGGTTAAAAATCGACTCACGCGTAAGCCGGTTTTTTTCATCACTATGCAAGACGCGGCTTGCATGAAATTAAAACCAAAGCTGTTTAAACATTCAACATGAATTTTGATAATAAACATTTACATAATAGGGGAAAACCCTTACGCTCTTGGCTATATACATCATTGCATTCCACACTTCCCTATCAACAGGCTGGACCAAAAATAAATTTTGTGTTGATTTTCAGCTACTCGGGTTGATAGGGAAGTGTGGTATGCAATCTATTGTTTTTCACGTGAACATTTATTGTATACAGATTAGTGGCTCGTGCGTAGAGTGATAATCCTACTAAGCGTCACTACTTAGTAGCACGTGCGTGGGGGATGATAGATTATTTCATGAAAATTTATTCAGCTTTCCGAGAATTTAAACAAAAGATATAGCAAAGCAGACAATTTATGATTTTTTCCTTCCCCCATCGGCAGTAGATATAAAGCGATGATTCTGCGCCAAAAACACAAAAAAAGACAAAAACCCAAAGCTCCCTGCCCTAAGAAATTCAGAGTAAACCACATAGAAAGCGAACCCCTTAGAACTAACCATAGCCGACTCAGTGAAAGCCCTGAATTCAAATAACGCAAAGCCAGCAACAAGGCGCCAGCATTAAAGACTAGCGCTAAATTTCAGGGGATAATAAATTACACACAAAAAGTGTCATTTATGTGGTTTTCTGAGACCCGCTAAATTTCAGGGGAATAAAATGACACTTTTTGTGTTATTTATGTGGTTTTCTGGGACCCACTAATTTTTAAAAGGATAATTGATGTTATTTCACATGATTTTTCATTTGAAAAATCCATTTCCGCTAAATTTTAGCGGTAATTAATTTTTTTATGATTTTACCGCTCAAATTTAGCGGATGGGGAAGTTGTTTTTGAGTTTTCTCAGAATTTCTTAGGGCAGGGAGCTTTGGGTTTTTGTCTTTTTTTGTGTTTTTGGCGAAGAATCATTGGTTTATATCTACTCCCGTGGGCGATTTTTTTCTTGCCGTTACAATCAGTTTAGAATTGATCAACTATGGCCTCGATGAAACGCGGTGATGCGATGTGAAGCGCCGTTTGTGATATTCTTTACTGGCCAAGTAGGATAAATAGGAAAAAGGAATCAGGATGATGCAATCTTGGAAAAAATGTGAGCTAGCGAAGTGAAATTTTAATAGTACACTTTTGAAACGTTTCAATTCTTACATGACAAGGGTAAAAAGTTCCTTGACAGTCAGCAGTAGTAATAATCAGAAATTTGGGGATATGGGCTTTAGATTAGACTACGAGCAGTCTCTCTTTCCCAGCTTAGTCCATCGAGCGAGAAACGAAGAAACATTAACGAACGGTAATGGCCGTGTGAAACTGGGGCGCCTCCAGTTTCGCGCAGCCATTATCCATTCGGTAATGTTTTTTCGTTCCTCACTTGATGGACTAAGCTGGGATAGAGAGACTGCTCATAGTCTAGCTTTAGATAAAAATAGGAAATTCACCGTCGATAATTTTTCATTCCACGTTCAATGTAATGGAAAATATTGAGATTTTGCCTTATAGTGTCTATAGTAAAGGTTTATTTAAAACTATTAACCAAGGTAGTTGAAAACCTAAAAACAGAAGTCCCTCGGAGATACAGGGTGTATGTTGTTGGTCCAGAGGGATGTTTTGTTTATTTTGTTGACATGTACATCAAAAGTATTTGTCAGGGGTGTTGCGAGTGCTATCCATGTTGGAATCTTTAATAAATTATGCTGATGTGCTAAGTTGAGAAGATTCTAGAAAATCACTGAGGTGGAACAGTAGGTTATTATTGGGATCAGTGAAGTGGAACAGGAGGTTATTATTAAAAATAATAACCTCCTGTTCCACATTACTGACCACAATAATGACCTGTTGTTCCATTTCAGTGAGAATGTATGTAGATTATTAATAATAATAACCTGTTCAAAACAATGAAAAGGTGCATTAAGTTGGGCTATTGCATAACTTTTTCGATTTATTTTTTATTTTTTTCTTAGTTATTATACCTTCTTTTGTTAGGTTACTGTAATTCATTAGTAGCGGAGCACTTGCCAGGCCGAAGGCCTGGCTGCGCAGCTCCATACTCATAGAACCTACGCCGTCATTTTTCATGGTCATGGCTAGCGGAATGTTTCGCGTGCGCGTGTCCGTCCGCCCGCCCGCCGTGTTGGAACAACATCCGGGATCTTGAAAGCAAGGCTTTGTTTTTCGCGCGGCCACACAGCCGTGAGCTCGGTAAACACTTCAGTTTTTTTTGTTGTGTCTAGCGGAGAATTAAAGTCGTTATTTTCCTGCATTTTTTCGCGGTTTGCTACTCAAGACAGGGATACTAATTAAGGGATACTCAGAAACCGCTTTAGTGGAAAAAGACGAGCTTTCAGGGATAAAATCTTGCTTCGAGGAACTTCATGTATTACGTTTTTATCAATGCGGGAGATGTTTGTTTCCTACGGATTTCAGAACCAGAAGCGGAGATTTGAATTTCCAAGCAAGCGAGGAACTTAAAGGTAAAACAGATTACAGTTTTCGATGTTATTTTATTGTTAGTTTTGGAGAATTGATTTTAAAACGTGCTTAAATTCAGTTGTATCGATCTCTTGAATTTCATCGAAGAAAGCTTAAACTCGATGAGCTATAATTAAATGGTACGCGTTTTGCTTTTAAACATAAATTATAATGGAGATTTGAATAATTTTTTTTCGAAAGAAGATTGTGTTGTCTATTTTCATGTGTTTGTTCATTCATTACATTGGTTGAAAAGCGATTTTATGTAAACAAAACAAGACTTTGATTTTATAGTACCGTTCTATCTTCACTCGCGTCGCCTTATGCAAATATGTTCGTGTATTTTTTGCAATTTTGATTTTCAAATCAGTTTGTCGGGCAATTTTTGACAAGCAACAAGTGTATTTTATTCGGAAAGTAGTCGTACTAGTTATTCTAGACGGAGAAAAAGTTGTTTTTGTGAACTTTTGTACCGTCTAAATGTACTGTGCAGACGGTCGCGTAATACTGTTTTTGAGAATTGCTAAAAATTGAAAAATAGCCTTCGTCAACTGTCTTAATTTTAGTGCTTTTAAACATAAATTAATGGAGATTTGAATAACTTTTTTCGAAAGAAGATTGTGTTGTCCATTTTTATGTGCTTGTTCATTCATTACATAGGTTGAAAAGCGATTTTATGTAAACAAAACAAGACTGATTTTATAGTACAGTTCTACATCTTCACTCGCATCGCCTTATGCAAATATGTTTGTGTATTTTTGCAATTTTCCTTTTCAAATTATTTTCTCGGGCAATTTCTGACAAGCAACAAGGGTATTTTGTTCGGAAAATAGTCGTACTAGTTATTCTAGACGGAGAAAAAGTTGTTTTTGTGAACTTTTGTCAGTACGGTCTGATGTACTGTGTAGACGGTCGCGTGATAAGCTTACTGTTTTAGAGAATTGCTAAAATTGAAAAATAGCTTTCGTCAATCTTAATTCTAGTGCTTCCGACCTTTCACCTTAGTTAAGCTTGTTCACAGAGCGACGCTGTTAGGCTAAGCCTATCTATATATATTATATTTGTGGAAATTGTGGTTTTCCTTTGGTTTAGTCTCGTTATCACTTCTATTATTGTATTATTGTTGTAATATTTGCTTTTATTTTTGTTACGTAATTTATCAGTAGTTTAACGTTAAGTCATTGTTGTAACCGTATTTAAGTCTCATGTGTAACTTGTCTGTATAACTGATGAAGGTCGATAGACCGAAACGTTTTTAAACTAAATTTTTATATTTTTATACCAAAAGTTGTCCATTTTCGGTCTTTTTAACTAGTTATATATATATATATATATATATATATATATATATATATAGCCCTGAAGAGTGAGCAATCACGAAACAGGCTTGTAGGGATAAAGGGTAGTTTTTTCTATTTTTCAATATATATAAATATATATATATATAGTCTGCCTATGACGCTTGTGATTATTTCATCGGTTTACGTTACTTTACGCGCTAGCATGAAGCATAGTCAAAATGGAATACTTTTAAAACTGTGATAAATACATATGTTATATAATACATCGACCATAAGTCCACGAATATTAACAGCTAAAATGAAAACGAAACTTACAAACTCTGCAGACTCGTCAGATCGATGAACACTCTTTCTGGCAGCTCCACTATTTCATTATTTTGAAGATCCCTAGAGGTATACAAAGGCAAAGGAAACTTTAACTCTATTCAGACCAGGCTTGTACGGTTTTCTGGGGCCTGGATCTGATTTGGTCTGGTCTTTTTCTAGAATATCAAAGTTGAGGCCGATTTACAGGGTACAACTTTGTCGCATGCGATTTTTTGGAGCGCGCGCTGCTTGCATCAGGCGGAAATTGTTTACAATTCGCATCATTTAACATTGTATGTGGCTACGATTGCCGAGGGTTTTAAAACATGTTTCAAAATCCTACAACTTGTTTCGTGTTGCATCCAACAGTTGTGAGCGAGTTGTAGGCTGATTTAGCCGATGCGATTCGTGTCGTATGTATGGCGTGAGCAGGTTACATGCGATAGTTGTAGGCAAAAGTTGTGCCGCCGTAATCAGCCATTATAGTTATAAATCTCGAAAACTGCCTAATTTTAGGTAGATTACGTCACTTGATGACGTCATACGACGCGGAAATTATGTCATCATTCCAAATCATGGATCAGCCATCTTGGATTTCCATGATGTTAGAAAAGCGCGAAAATTTGTTACTTATTGATAAATTGTAATGTTGATCTCGTTGGCTTCAATCTGTGGCGCCCATACAGGAACATAACCAAGAAAAAATATGGAAGCTCCGCCCAGAGGTTTAACCCGTTACCCTTACACATACCACAGTAATTAATCTAAGCAAGGGTATTCTGTCAAGAAATCAAAGCCCGAACGATCGTTACGTTATTCATTTTTAGCCATTTTTATTCCGTGACTGCTCCTTTTACTCATCCGGTGCCAACTTATGTTAGCAAATCTATTGGTCACTCCATGGACCTTTATAAAATAACTGAAATACTACTCGCGTTCTGATTGGCCAATAACCTATTGACTATTGTGCTGGTAAACTAATTTATCGCATCAACACTCGTGAGGACAAAGATTTTTACAACTCGAGTTTAGTTGTCTTATTTTATATTGTAATCTGTTAGAAAATGAGAACAGAACATCTGTTTCTTGTAAACAATAAGTTGCTGCTTAAACCTGAGACAAAAATTTCTCACGAATAAAAAACAAGCAGTAGTTCGGAGGTAAAGTCTAGGATTACAAGGAAGTTCATATATTATCATTATATTAAATTTCATTTCGTGACAGGTGGTCAAGAAATCAAAATTTTTAGTTTAAGTTTCTTTGCTTCTATTCCTTTTGGCGATAATAAAGCAAGTTAAAGCAAGTTACTACAATAATCATGAAAACATGACATATCAGTCGGGACAGTGCCCCTTTAAGTTTCATGCAATAACAGGCAATTGTTTTTCCCAACTGAAACGCGTTTATTGATTGGACAAGAACGAGTGACGTGACATGGTTCAAAACAGTCTAACATCTAACGGCGAACAAAACTCACTAACATCCTTGAGAAACAACAACTTGAACTTTCGACTTGCACGTGATCAGATCGTGCTCCTCGATCGAAACCGCGGCAAATTTGTGTTCCAGCCGCGTCAAGCACACATTTTTTTCTCATCAGTTTTCCAATTTTTCATTTTTTTTTTCAATTGTTTTATTTTACTCATAACAACAGATATACAAATTTTTACAAGAACACACTAAACAAGGAAAACTACAGATAATAATACTTATAAAATATAAATTAACATTGGAGCCCAGAGGCTAAATTAAACAAAGAGTTATCAGGTTAGCCTCCAGCCATTTTTATTTTAATACGTGAATAAAGGCTAAAGGAAATCAAAGAAAGAGTATTGAAGTGAACTTAATAATTTTATGGAAATAGGAAGAAATTTGAAACAAAATATATAAAGCAACTCAGTTATTTTATACATTGTTGTGACAGTAAATAATGCCTTAACTTTTTGGAGATCTCATCTCAGTTATGGTCGCACAATAATATTTTTTTTCTATTTTTGACTTGGGAGGTATAACAAAATACTTAATGACTGGCCCCACGGAAAACAGTGAGTTTATAAATGTGCCTACAAGTCCTAAAATATCTTCTTAACCCTCGGACGTACATGGAAACCTATACCCCCATCGTGGTACAAGGAGGGGGTTGCCTTGGGTTTTTGCGGTGTTACAATGTTTCGAAAATATTTTACATCTAATAGATACCCTGTGATGTGCTCTACAAGATAAGGTAGATGTTATGGGTTGTAGCGCTGCTGGGGGTCCGTGACGTCATCTAAAATGGCCAACAATATGGCTGCTTTCTTGGATTTTACTAAAAATTCAACTTTATCGGGAAAATGCGGAAATTGCAACTATTTTTTTCGCTAGAGTTGCTAAACATGATACAATTAAAAATGTTGCTGTTTTTTGGTAGCATAAATACCTCTTACTAGCCGAGTTCGAGGGCCGTACTGTAAATTACGGCCCGCGTTTTTCCCCTTCGATTTATGGCCCAAGCGCGAAGCGCGCGGGCCATAAATCGAAGGGGAAAAACAAGGGCCGTAATTTACAGAACGGACCGAGAAAACGAGGTTAGTAAGATATTTATTATATCTCTAAATCGGAAAAGGAAAACCTTTCAAGTCAAAAGATGGACGGCTTCATTTGACTGATGTACGTCACAAGAAAGCAAAGAGCAAATTTTATTGGCTTTCAAAAATAGTGTGATCGGTCCTCGATTCGGCGTGAACTTGCGTGGCTCTTGAATGAAAACTCTATAAACGAATTAATTTAATCTACCATGTGTTCGGTAGGACGACGGAAACCTGACATAAGGTAGTTTTCTTTGAAAAGGATCCTTAGTTACTGGCGAAGACAAGCGAGGAAAAGAAGAATGAAAACGCCGCGATAAAATCGCCAAAAGAAACGTGTTTGTCAAACGGGAAAATGTGGCAGCACTTCGGTCAACAGCGGTGAACGAAGAAACTTTCAAATTTCTAAAAGGACACTGAAAATATCTCGTCATCAAATACTGCAAGTTATTTTTGGCTTTTTGTGTGCTTTAGTGGCTTCATGCCGAACTTTGTGCGTCGATGAGTTTGAATTTCAATCGCACCTGACAAATTTTCAGCGTGAGCTGCAGCAAGAGCGTATACGCAAAATTGTTTTCATGGACTCCACTACAAGGACAAAAATTTCGCTGAGGAATCAAGGTACACTTTTAGCGTAATTTTGTAGCTTCAAGTCTGTTCTTATTAGAGCCAATGCCACAAACGATAACTCTGAACTTAACTTTATAACCAGACAAAAACTTGATCAAACTAAGTTAAGCTTAATTTAAGTTTTGCCGATGGAAGTCGTTTCAAGTTGTTTTGCAGCTTTATGTTTTTCATAGAGACATTTTCTTACGAAGAAAGACTGTTTTGTTAATGCTTAATTAAATTGTAAGAGTTAAACGAATTTGCCGTGTTACTCGAGTTTTTATAACTTACAGCCTAAAACCTAAATACCAAAACAAAAAAGCTTTACTCGAGAAAATTGTCAATGCTTTTTGATTCGCAGCTAATCAGCTTTTTGCTAAAGTTATATTTTAATTTCATCGGAGAGTTTTTGTAACCTGGCATGTTAACCCACTTACAACTTCAAACGTTTCCTCTGGATAATTTTTAATGTAGAAAACAACTTTTGTAAGCGTGTGTTAGGCCTGATGCTGAGACTCTCAAATTTAGCGGGCCGTACTGTAAAATACGGCCCGCTAAATTGACCAATCACAGCGCGCGTACTAACTAAGAGATATAATAATATGTATTTTTTTACCGAAGAAAGCTGAAATACACGCATTTTTATTCAAAAATGGCTTGACTTCATGCTACTTATGAGTCATATCTTGTTACCATAGCAACCGGTTGTCGCCAAACTTTACCGAAATGTGTCAAAAGGATAAACGAACAGCTACTAAAGACAGCGTATGCCAACAATAAATGTTCTTCAAAAAATCCCAGAAAAATATTTAGGGGGGGGGGGGGGGTGGGGAGGGGTGCCATCCACACCCCTACTTGATTTAGTTTGTCCAACTAAGAATTCAACTGTGACAATGCGATCTTTGTATCTTTTAAAATAGCTGTTGTTGTCATCATGTTATTAACTGATTAACGTATTTAACATTTAGATATTGAGATACTGACATGTTCTGAGGCATAAGATTGCAGAATCTGGGAAATAACCGAAAAAAAAATCAAGAAAAATAGTAAAGAGTACAGAATTAAAAGATTTTGCCCGATTCCACGGCGATGGCGTAAATTTAATTATGTCAACTTTCTCAATCGCGCGAACATTGCAGTTGTGAGCATTGACTAAAAATTCATTCAAATTGAGACACCCAATAAACACAAAGAGTCAGCGATTTTCGCAAGATAACAGCATTTGAATTTGGAGAAGAAAAATCCCAGAAAAATCTTTGGGAGGGGGGGGGGGGGGGGGGCGACCTACCACCGAAACTTCGCGCTTGTTGTGTTCTTCAGTGGTCGCAAATTCCAAAAAAATGTCGTGGTAGGTCAAGAAATTTATCAGTAGTGGAGTCCCAAGGCTACTTCGTTTCGGAGCAGCCATTTTTCCAGTTCTACAATCAACAAGCCAAATTCGCAAACTTTGAGAAAGTGAACTTTTAGCTACCTTCACGCTTAATGATGCTCATCAGACAGCTACTAAAGATAAAAAATGGCTGTAAACTTACCAAAAATCGCATACAAACCATATTTGAGCCGTTATTATAGCGCAACGAAGCAAAAACACTAAGTCAGAATGACGTTTCTAGAAAACTTGAGCCTTCAGTGTTTCAGAACAGCAACACTTTCCATGGTAACCCCAAATATGAAGTCACGAAATCCTATGGATCTTTTATATTGTCACGACCATTATATCCTTATAATATTTAAAAGGAACACAAACCAAAAACTATTCATATTTAGTGTCATTTAGAATTAAGTTTTCTAAGTAAATACCTCGTAGATGTGAAATCATTGTTAAAACGTTTGTTTATTCAAACTTGTTTATAAGACACTTCTCGTTATTACTTTTAGCTCGAAAGTTCCGATCGTTATTGCGTTTTCGAAATTGGAAAAGAAAGCTGTTTAAACATTAGTCTCCTCAACTTTGCGTTCATTATCAACTCATTGTAAACATGACCTAAAATCAGGAAATTAGTAATAATTACTTTAGTCCAACGCAATATTCTGAAGGGACTTAGGTGTTTTCAGTTGCATTGAATATCCTTTGCAAAAGCGTATTTTAATAATAGTCATCTTTAGTTAGTTATTTACTCTGCTGTAAAATTAATTTTAGTTGAAAGGCTTACCGAACTTTATTTGAACTGTATTAGCATATCGAGAGCACATAAAAACAAGCTTGCTTTTCCCCCCCACCAAATATCACAGTTCAACCGACGTTCAATCGTTTTTCCAGTCCAGCGCATCGACGCGCGTTATCGAGATTTATCTCTGCAGAACACGCTTAAAACCTATCGTTACAGTGCTGGCTATCGTTACAATATGCAGAAAATCACTCAAAAACGTAAAAAGTCAGTGACGACCATGAGTTAAGGTATGATGATGATGATGATGATGATGATGATTTGTTTATTTATCACTCTCGCAGCCTATGGCTGAATTACAGTGTAGGTCAATAATAAATATATACTAACAAATAGATAGTTTCACAGTAAGTTACTCTATAATTTAATATGATAATAAATTACTCTATAACACACACACACACACACACACACACACACACACACACACACGCATGAATGTATGAAGAAATAACCGAGGACTAGATGACAAGCGCTCTATACGCATATTTTACGCTGACAAAACTGCCAAATCGGTGGGTTTTTGCCGCTATAGTGGTATGCGCTTTTGTTCTCAGATTATAGCGAGGGGACTGTCCAGTGATCTGCGAGTGTATAAGAGGGTGCAGGGGGTTTCCGGGGGCGATTTTACTTACAAACTTGGCGCATGCCATGTCCCTGCGCTCCTCTAGAGTGAGGATCCCAGCCTTAGCCATCGCGCTTGCATATGGTAGGAAAGGAAATATGATTGCTAGAGCGCGCTTCTGAACCCTTTCAAGATCCTGTGACAAGTATTTAAAAAGGTTGGCGAACACAACACAAGCGTATTCTAAAATAGAACGCACAAGAGAACAATAGATGCCGACCAGGTCTACTGGCAAGACACGACATTTCTTCAGTTGTCTAATTGCGTAAAGGCGTTTGTTAGCCTTCTTCACTACGTACCCGCAGTGGACAGCCCATGAAAGATCATCAGAGATGTACACTCCGAGTAACTTGAATGACGTCACTTCTTCGATATAGGTACCGCCGGTGGCAATGGGTTGAGGTTCGCAGCTATTGTAGTGAAGAAAGCTAACACGCATCTCCTTTCACTTTTTCGGATTAAGCTGCATGTTGTTGTTACTAGCAAATTCTTGCACATTCGATACAATACAGGGTACCCCAAAACGCAACTTTGTTCAAGAAGATGTACTTCTGGAAACGACTCGCTATATTTTAAACACAGTAATCGTTTTTCTTCAAATACATACGTTTTTGTGATTTCTAGTGATTAAACTTTCAGAATATATATCTTGTTTGTTGTGGTTTTAATGAAGCATAGAGCGGTAAATACGAACAAAAGCAAAGTGGTGTTTTGGGTTACCCTGATGCCCTAACGCAACTCAACCAAGAATCCGAACAGAGGCTTTTACATTTGTACATACAATGTATGTCATTTTAAAGACTACGAGATGAGTCACTTGATTCACTGACAGTATTTGGACGTTTAAATTAAACGCTTAATTGAGAAAGTAGAAAGTAAATAAATAATATACGCGTTTTTCACCTTTTTTTTTGGGGGGGGGGGATAGAATGTTATCAAAAGCAGCTAAATGTTTGATTATGGCACAAAATGTTCTTAATTTTTGCATTTTTCATGACCTCACAGATCCCCAGCAGTGCTATTATCCACAATATTTATCTTGCATAGCACATCACAGGCTATCTATTAAAGGTTAAATATTCTCCTCGTACACGGTTGGAGTGTAGATTTGCGCGCACGTGCAAGGATTAACCAGTAAACGTTTTAAAATGTGTGGCCATTTATTAGCTAGGACTTAATTATTGGTACTTACAAAGTCTCAAGAGCAGCCATGTGACGAAATGCTTCAACTGGCAGATTTGTTATCTTCATTCCTTGTAAGTTCCTTTTATCATTTAAAAAATATATATATGCACCTAGTTACAATAACGTCATAGAAAAATGAAAAATGAAAAGAGTCAAATAGGAATTAATTAGCTTTATCATTACAGCGACACGCGGCACGAATAAGCGTGCAGCGGCTATTGCTAATTGAAATTAAGCGTGCAGCGGCTTATGTTATTTGTATGTCTAATTAATTCCTATTGGCCCTTTTTTCATTTTTAGTTTTTTACATTTTTCATTTTTCTATGACAACGTTATTGCAATTAGGTGTATAGAGCAGTTTTAAATTGAGTGTCGAAAGTAATTACACAATTGCTTTGGTTTTGCATTGCTAAGCTTTGTGATTGGCTAAAAAATCTCGCGCCACTTTCTCGTCCAATCAGAAGTAAAACCAAAACCAATCGTGACTTGCTCGCACGCGTTTTCTCGCGCTTGGCGCCGCCGACATGTATTTGCTTCGAGCTCTGATTGGTTCATTGGATTGTTTACAACTGCTGTGATTGGTCAGAGTAATTACTTTGGTTTTGGTTTACGACGCTGAAATTAAAACTGCTCTATATACATGTTAGTGAAAATATGAAATGATTAATAAGCAACGATGAGCTTTATCGCCGAGTTCGCGAAAATGATTTCTTTTTGTATAAATATCATCCAATTCATTTGCTGTGGACTTCAACATGGCAATTTTATAAATGGAGGAGTCTTTAACAGCAAGTTGGCGTCCACAAAAAAATACAGTGAAAAGACCGTAAGGCCCAAAATGCAGGTTTATGCGAATAATTGAAAGTCCGGGTAGCAGTCATGGAAAAAGACTTTCTTCGTTTAATATAGCGAATAGTTTTTCGAACATTTTCAAGCTGAATTGAACTTTTTTGTATATAAATATTTCACGTGATTTTTCTCGTTGTATTTCTCGTTTACTTTAATATATGTTTGTAGAAACGTTTACTTTCTTCTTGATATACTATGTATTTCAAACATTCTTGGGCTCATTTGACTCACTTCGCATGTTATGACATTAAATATTTCGGACTCCGGTCGATGACGTTATTCTGCCTATTCCCTATTTTCCCCTTTATCAAAATGTTTATGGGAACAAAATCAGGCGGCACAGGTCGTTACTGGTGCATCATATTCTAAAAGCTCTGCAGATATTCGCCACGAACTCAAGTCTCAACTCTTTAGTCTTCAAAAGGCGCGGGACAAAATTATCATGGGCAGTACGATCCTCTCCAGACCAGCCTGTAGGATGGATCTAGGCACCAGTTTAAGCTTAGCTGATAAATAGTCTTTTTAAAGTACCTTTTCATTGTTTTGGTACAAGCAAAGCAAAGAGTAGATATAATGTTTGGTTAGTTTTTATACCACTTTTAGAAATTCAGTTAGGATTTTGCCAAAGTCATCCGTTAAAATCTGAATAAATTACCTTTTGTCAGGAGTTTTGGACTATCTTGTCTTACTACTTTAGTTACTATGGGTTGTGTTATTGAACAATGCGGTGCTATTCCCAAAGGTGGTCTGTAGTTTTTTTTTTTTTTTTCTCGAAACCAAGAACTTTACACGTGAGATGCAGTCTTGAAATGTGCATGGAATATTTTTGACTTCCAAACGTAAACTACAGGTCGTGTTGTATCGTACTATGACTAGACAAAGTTGTCAATGCTTGAATTATACTATTTGTTATCCCATTTTATAAAAGAAAGACGTTTTTGTTTTACTGACAAACTGCCATTTATGAGTTTATCTTTCCAGTTTTCAGTCCTCCAAATACGGTTAGCATTAAATCCCATCCGCCTAAGCCACCTTGGACACCCTATTGAGACTTATATAACGGAGTAACTAGTTAGCTTTCAGTTGAGGTTGGAGCTAGCAGTTTATGTAGTTAAATTTAGGCCTAAACAACCCGAGAAGCTAGGTGGTACTGTGGTATACGGAACGTTATATAAGTCTAAGCCTAGCTGAGGTCACAGGTTCAATCCTGAGTGGGGATTTTAGATTTTCTTTTTTACACTTAAACGTTTTTTTCAATTGTTTTATTTTACTCATAACAACAGATATACAAATTTTTACAAGAACACACTAAACAAGGAAAACTACAGATAATAATACTTATAAAATATAAATTAACATTGGAGCCCAGAGGCTAAATTAAACAAAGAGTTATCAGGTTAGCCTCCAGCCATTTTTATTTTAATACGTGAATAAAGGCTAAAGGAAATCAAAGAAAGAGTATTGAAGTGAACTTAATAATTTTATGGAAATAGGAAGAAATTTGAAACAAAATATATAAAGCAACTCAGTTATTTTATACATTGTTGTGACAGTAAATAATGCCTTAACTTTTTGGAGATCTCATCTCAGTTATGGTCGCACAATAATATTTTTTTTCTATTTTTGACTTGGGAGGTATAACAAAATACTTAATGACTGGCCCCACGGAAAACAGTGAGTTTATAAATGTGCCTACAAGTCCTAAAATATCTTCTTAACCCTCGGACGTACATGGAAACCTATACCCCCATCGTGGTACAAGGAGGGGATTGCCTTGGGTTTTTGCGGTGTTACAATGTTTCGAAAATATTTTACATCTAATAGATACCCTGTGATGTGCTCTACAAGATAAGGTAGATGTTATGGGTTGTAGCGCTGCTGGGGGTCCGTGACGTCATCTAAAATGGCCAACAATATGGCTGCTTTCTTGGATTTTACTAAAAATTCAACTTTATCGGGAAAATGCGGAAATTGCAACTATTTTTTTCGCTAGAGTTGCTAAACATGATACAATTAAAAATGTTGCTGTTTTTGGTAGCATAAATACCTCTTACTAGCCGAGTTCGAGGGCCGTACTGTAAATTACGGCCCGCGTTTTTCCCCTTCGATTTATGGCCCAAGCGCGAAGCGCGCGGGCCATAAATCGAAGGGGAAAAACAAGGGCCGTAATTTACAGAACGGACCGAGAAAACGAGGTTAGTAAGATATTTATTATATCTCTAAATCGGAAAAGGAAAACCTTTCAAGTCAAAAGATGGACGGCTTCATTTGACAGATGTACGTCACAAGAAAGCAAAGAGCAAATTTTATTGGCTTTCAAAAATAGTGTGATCGGTCCTCGATTCGGCGTGAACTTGCGTGGCTCTTGAATGAAAACTCTATAAACGAATTAATTTAATCTACCATGTGTTCGGTAGGACGACGGAAACCTGACATAAGGTAGTTTTCTTTGAAAAGGATTCTTAGTTACTGGCGAAGACAAGCGAGGAAAAGAAGAATGAAAACGCCGCGATAAAATCGCCAAAAGAAACGTGTTTGTCAAACGGGAAAATGTGGCAGCACTTCGGTCAACAGCGGTGAACGAAGAAACTTTCAAATTTCTAAAAGGACACTGAAAATATCTCGTCATCAAATACTGCAAGTTATTTTTGGCTTTTTGTGTGCTTTAGTGGCTTCATGCCGAACTTTGTGCGTCGATGAGTTTGAATTTCAATCGCACCTGACAAATTTTCAGCGTGAGCTGCAGCAAGAGCGTATACGCAAAATTGTTTTCATGGACTCCACTACAAGGACAAAAATTTCGCTAAGAATCAAGGTACACTTTTAGCGTAATTTTGTAGCTTCAAGTCTGTTCTTATTAGGGCCACTGCCACAAACGATAACTCTGAACTTAAGTTTATAACCAGACAAAAACTTGATCAAACTAAGTTAAGCTTAATTTAAGTTTTGCCGATGGAAGTCGTTTCAAGTTGTTTTGCAGCTTTATGTTTTTCATAGAGACATTTTCTTACGAAGAAAGACTGTTTTGTTAATGCTTAATTAAATTGTAAGAGTTAAACGAATTTGCCGTGTTACTCGAGTTTTTATAACTTACAGCCTAAAACCTAAATACCAAAACAAAAAAGCTTTACTCGAGAAAATTGTCAATGCTTTTTGATTCGCAGCTAATCAGCTTTTTGCTAAAGTTATATTTTAATTTCATCGGAGAGTTTTTGTAACCTGGCATGTTAACCCACTTACAGCTTCAAACGTTTCCTCTGGATAATTTTTAATGTAGAAAACAACTTTTGTAAGCGTGTGTTAGGCCTGATGCTGAGACTCTCAAATTTAGCGGGCCGTACTGTAAAATACGGCCCGCTAAATTGACCAATCACAGCGCGCGTACTAACTAAGAGATATAATAATATGTATTTTTTACCGAAGAAAGCTGAAATACACGCATTTTTATTCAAAAATGGCTTGACTTCATGCTACTTATGAGTCATATCTTGTTACCATAGCAACCGGTTGTCGCCAAACTTTACCGAAATGTGTCAAAAGGATAAACGAACAGCTACTAAAGACAGCGTATGCCAACAATAAATGTTCTTCAAAAAATCCCAGAAAAATATTTAGGGGGGGGGGGTGGGGAGGGGTGCCATCCACACCCCTACTTGATTTAGTTTGTCCAACTAAGAATTCAACTGTGACAATGCGATCTTTGTATCTTTTAAAATAGCTGTTGTTGTCATCATGTTATTAACTGATTAACGTATTTAACATTTAGATATTGAGATACTGACATGTTCTGAGGCATAAGATTGCAGAATCTGGGAAATAACCGAAAAAAAATCAAGAAAAATAGTAAAGAGTACAGAATTAAAAGATTTTGCCCGATTCCACGGCGATGGCGTAAATTTAATTATGTCAACTTTCTCAATCGCGCGAACATTGCAGTTGTGAGCATTGACTAAAAATTCATTCAAATTGAGACACCCAATAAACACAAAGAGTCAGCGATTTTCGCAAGATAACAGCATTTGAATTTGGAGAAGAAAAATCCCAGAAAAATCTTTGGGAGGGGGGGGGGGGGGGGGCGACCTACCACCGAAACTCGCGCTTGTTGTGTTCTTCAGTGGTCGCAAATTCCAAAAAAATGTCGTGGTAGGTCAAGAAATTTATCAGTAGTGGAGTCCCAAGGCTACTTCGTTTCGGAGCAGCCATTTTTCCAGTTCTACAATCAACAAGCCAAATTCGCAAACTTTGAGAAAGTGAACTTTTAGCTACCTTCACGCTTAATGATGCTCATCAGACAGCTACTAAAGATAAAAAATGGCTGTAAACTTACCAAAAATCGCATACAAACCATATTTGAGCCGTTATTATAGCGCAACGAAGCAAAAACACTAAGTCAGAATGACGTTTCTAGAAAACTTGAGCCTTCAGTGTTTCAGAACAGCAACACTTTCCATGGTAACCCCAAATATGAAGTCACGAAATCCTATGGATCTTTTATATTGTCACGACCATTATATCCTTATAATATTTAAAAGGAACACAAACCAAAAACTATTCATATTTAGTGTCATTTAGAATTAAGTTTTCTAAGTAAATACCTCGTAGATGTGAAATCATTGTTAAAACGTTTGTTTATTCAAACTTGTTTATAAGACACTTCTCGTTATTACTTTTAGCTCGAAAGTTCCGATCGTTATTGCGTTTTCGAAATTGGAAAAGAAAGCTGTTTAAACATTAGTCTCCTCAACTTTGCGTTCATTATCAACTCATTGTAAACATGACCTAAAATCAGGAAATTAGTAATAATTACTTTAGTCCAACGCAATATTCTGAAGGGACTTAGGTGTTTTCAGTTGCATTGAATATCCTTTGCAAAAGCGTATTTTAATAATAGTCATCTTTAGTTAGTTATTTACTCTGCTGTAAAATTAATTTTAGTTGAAAGGCTTACCGAACTTTATTTGAACTGTATTAGCATATCGAGAGCACATAAAAACAAGCTTGCTTTTCCCCCCCACCAAATATCACAGTTCAACCGACGTTCAATCGTTTTTCCAGTCCAGCGCATCGACGCGCGTTATCGAGATTTATCTCTGCAGAACACGCTTAAAACCTATCGTTACAGTGCTGGCTATCGTTACAATATGCAGAAAATCACTCAAAAACGTAAAAAGTCAGTGACGACCATGAGTTAAGGTATGATGATGATGATGATGATGATGATGATTTGTTTATTTATCACTCTCGCAGCCTATGGCTGAATTACAGTGTAGGTCAATAATAAATATATACTAACAAATAGATAGTTTCACAGTAAGTTACTCTATAATTTAATATGATAATAAATTACTCTATAACACACACACACACACACACACACACACACACACACACACACACACGCATGAATGTATGAAGAAATAACCGAGGACTAGATGACAAGCGCTCTATACGCATATTTTACGCTGACAAAACTGCCAAATCGGTGGGTTTTTGCCGCTATAGTGGTATGCGCTTTTGTTCTCAGATTATAGCGAGGGGACTGTCCAGTGATCTGCGAGTGTATAAGAGGGTGCAGGGGGTTTCCGGGGACGATTTTACTTACAAACTTGGCGCATGCCATGTCCCTGCGCTCCTCTAGAGTGAGGATCCCAGCCTTAGCCATCGCGCTTGCATATGGTAGGAAAGGAAATATGATTGCTAGAGCGCGCTTCTGAACCCTTTCAAGATCCTGTGACAAGTATTTAAAAAGGTTGGCGAACACAACACAAGCGTATTCTAAAATAGAACGCACAAGAGAACAATAGATGCCGACCAGGTCTACTGGCAAGACACGACATTTCTTCAGTTGTCTAATTGCGTAAAGGCGTTTGTTAGCCTTCTTCACTACGTACCCGCAGTGGACAGCCCATGAAAGATCATCAGAGATGTACACTCCGAGTAACTTGAATGACGTCACTTCTTCGATATAGGTACCGCCGGTGGCAATGGGTTGAGGTTCGCAGCTATTGTAGTGAAGAAAGCTAACACGCATCTCCTTTCACTTTTTCGGATTAAGCTGCATGTTGTTGTTACTAGCAAATTCTTGCACATTCGATACAATACAGGGTACCCCAAAACGCAACTTTGTTCAAGAAGATGTACTTCTGGAAACGACTCGCTATATTTTAAACACAGTAATCGTTTTTCTTCAAATACATACGTTTTTGTGATTTCTAGTGATTAAACTTTCAGAATATATATCTTGTTTGTTGTGGTTTTAATGAAGCATAGAGCGGTAAATACGAACAAAAGCAAAGTGGTGTTTTGGGTTACCCTGATGCCCTAACGCAACTCAACCAAGAATCCGAACAGAGGCTTTTACATTTGTACATACAATGTATGTCATTTTAAAGACTACGAGATGAGTCACTTGATTCACTGACAGTATTTGGACGTTTAAATTAAACGCTTAATTGAGAAAGTAGAAAGTAAATAAATAATATACGCGTTTTTCACCTTTTTTTTTGGGGGGGGGGATAGAATGTTATCAAAAGCAGCTAAATGTTTGATTATGGCACAAAATGTTCTTAATTTTTGCATTTTTCATGACCTCACAGATCCCCAGCAGTGCTATTATCCACAATATTTATCTTGCATAGCACATCACAGGCTATCTATTAAAGGTTAAATATTCTCCTCGTACACGGTTGGAGTGTAGATTTGCGCGCACGTGCAAGGATTAACCAGTAAACGTTTTAAAATGTGTGGCCATTTATTAGCTAGGACTTAATTATTGGTACTTACAAAGTCTCAAGAGCAGCCATGTGACGAAATGCTTCAACTGGCAGATTTGTTATCTTCATTCCTTGTAAGTTCCTTTTATCATTTAAAAA